>KZ505639.1:3428613-3459565 GCA_002844005.1 Limosa lapponica baueri | reverse complement strand
ACTACATGAAGCTTTTGAAGAATCATGGCTCACTATGGCAGAATCAGAGTTAGGTTGGTGGTTGGACTAGATGATCTTAATGGTTCCTTCCAACCTAGAAAATTCTATGATTCTACAAAACAATTCCTGCTGGTGATTACAGAATTTGGATTACTATTTGCAACACACTTAAAAATCACCATAGGTCTGTCTTGAAATTTTTTCTTATGTCTTCTTTTTCCAATAGCTGAATAGCTGCTATTCACACCAGTGGAATAACATATGAGTCTAAGTACTCTTGAAGGTTAAACCAAAGGTCATAACATTATAATATGCATTTCACTAAGCTTTCTGGATGTACAGTAAGCAGTATAAAATAGCTGCCTAATCTCCTAGTTATTACATTTACAAATTTATTTGCATTCTAATAAAGTCATTTGTATTGAAATAATGGTTAAATTTTAGTTGACTTATAAAGTGTTAGTCACATGTACAAACTACGTTTTTTGAACAGACAAAACTTTCGTGGTTTTGCTTTAGCTTTTGCTGCCTTTTTTGGTTTGGTTTGGTTTTGGTTTGGTCTTTTTTTAGTTTTTCACAAGAGTTGTATAGTCTACAAATTCATGGAACAACATAAACAACAGAAAATCTGATTTGTTTCAGTCACTCAGAAAATCTTAACATCTTATGGAAGCATGGAAGTGAAAATATTTTTTTACTATATGAGGCACTCATTAATCCCATTTATATTTTTATTGATGTATTCCTTTCAATTTTTAAATTAGAAATTTTAATTATTTATATTATATATATTTAAAAGAAGTAAAAGATAACTATTTCCTACCATCTTCTAAAAAGAGATGTTTTTAATTTATTAATTTATTAATTTAAAAGCCATTACAAATATGATTATGGCAACTATTAAGATCACTCATGGAGAATAAGTTATATAAACTTGCAACCGAAAACTTTAACATTCACTAAAACCATACAAATTGTAAAAGAAAGGGTTTAAGTTCAAACACATTTTTATGTACACCTGAAAACGCCAATTCTGTTGGTTTGGTTTTCTTTATTGAGAACACAAGGTAGAAAAACAGAGGTGGAAGAGATGGATGAAGGAAAAATTGTCAACTATATAGTGCTGGAACTGAAAAAAAAATATCATACTAAGGTATACCATTGAGTTAAATAGGTGTTAAAGATTTGTAACAGCTTTGAGTCAGCTGTTAACGCTGTGACAATAATCAAAACAGAAAGTGACTAAGCAAAAAAAGTTTGTAATTAAAAAAGAAACAATTTTGATTACCCAGTCCATCTGTTTGTCAGAGGAGGAATATTCCACGTCACATTTACTCTGCAATTTTACCTGTATGTTTTAAATATTGTAAGTGATGGAACTTTAACAATTTTTGTTGCTCATTATTTCACAGATCAAGAAGCAAATAATCTCATCCTCCTATATGTAATACACTTTTACTACTCATTGACTATAATCATAATTTTAAAATAAATAATGACAACTATTGAAAAATCAATTTAGTATATGAATAGCTGTACAGGAAAGGAAGGAGAAGCGGATTTGTGAATCTCAGTGCTCTGTTCTGTAAAGAAAACTTGTACTAAAGAATCCGGATTTAAAAGGCATGTTAAAGACAGTAAATAACTTTTATTAACACAGATTAAAAAGATATTCCCTAGTAGTTTTATTCTTGATTCCATGAAAACTCTCACATTGTGATGATGGCTCTTCTACTGACCTCTCCTTTTTTTCATCTTTTTTATTTGATCACAAAGTAAGGGGAGAAGGGGTGGAGGGGGGTAGGAAGAGATATCTAATCAGGTATATGCTTTAAAATATCTTTACTTGAAGAGAAAAAAACCCTTACAAATCAAAAATCCTACAAAAGTTATTTAGATATCTAATTATATGGATTTAAGAATGCGACATTAAGATGTTATTTGAATGTTATTTGAAAAGATTGGATTAAAAAAATGCAATTAAGCCATATCAGGATTAATAGGTCATTGAAACTTCTCCACACTACTGAAAATCATGTCACTCTGTGACAAGCCTTTTTTCAGCATTGCTGTTTTAAAGTGTCATATCCCACAAATCAGAGAGATATGTGTCAATGATTTGGAAAAGACAGGCTGTTTGTTGTTTTGATAGAAAATGTATTTCTTTCAACTGTGCTTGTGTGTGTTTGGCATTTGGTTCTACAAATAAGTAAGAAACCAGACATTTTTTCCTACTGTGATGTACTGGACTGCTGGTTTTTTATCAGGCACTTGCCGTGTCTGAATTGTAAAGTCATGGGAAAAATGATATATTTTACAAAGGTTAGAATATTCGACTATAATCATGCAAATGCTAAGACAGATAAATGAGTCTTTGACTGTTTCTGCATTCTGAAATGCTGAAAACCTCATAATCACAAGAGAAATACAGATTTTATATGTATTTTGGGAGTAGGTATCAGCATAGGAAAAGTTCTCCCAGCTCTTAGTCAAAATCTTGACATGAACAAGAGAGACACATAACAAGTAATAACTTTTCTACTGATTGTTTAAACACAGAATAATTCTTATATTCATTATTTTTTTTAAGGCATATGAATATCATATAAAACAGAATTTGGAAAACCGAGTGGCTTCTCTAACATAGTTCCTACACTTCTTCCTACACTACTGACCAAATTCCACATCTGCACAAGTGGATCCTTCTCACAGTTCATTAAGTCTGAATCACCTCTTTTTTTGTGAATAAAAATTGCTGTCTTTTCATAACAGTACAAGTGAGCTAATCAGAGGCATCAAGATTAGAGGCAGCCTGGGCTGCAGTGACTATGCACTGATGGATTCACAGTCCTGAGGGAAATGGGACAAGCGAAGAGTAAAACCAGGGCTCTGAATTTTAAGAAAGCAAACTTCCAGTTGTTCAAGGAGTTAGCCAATAGGACACCCTGGGAAACTGCCCTCAGGGACAGGGGAGCAGAGCAGAGCTGGCAGATCCTTGAGGATGCCTTCCATACAGTGCAACAGCTCTTGATCTCCAGGTGCAACAAATCAGGAAAGGAAGGCAAGATGTCCAGCATGGATGAGTTGAGACGTGCTGGTCAAACTGAAGAAGGAAATGCACAGGCAGTGGATGCAGGGACAAGTATGCTGGGAAGAGTATAGGGACACAGCTCGGTTGTGTAGGGATGTGGTCAGGAAGACCAAGGCACAGCTAGCACTGAACTTGACAAGGGACGCAAAGAATAATAAGAAGGGCTTCTACAGGTGTATCAACCAGAAAAGGAAAGTCAAAGAATGTGTAACCCCACTGATGAATAAGACTGGCAAACTGGTAGCAATGGACAAGGAGAAGACTGAGATACTCAGCAACTTTTTTGCTGCAGTCTTCATTGGCAACCTGTCTTCCCAAAATTCTCAAGTGTATGGACCTCAAAGCAGGGACTGAGGAAGCAAAGTCCTTCCCACT
This sequence comes from Limosa lapponica baueri, assembly GCA_002844005.1. Classification (NCBI taxonomy): domain Eukaryota; kingdom Metazoa; phylum Chordata; class Aves; order Charadriiformes; family Scolopacidae; genus Limosa; species Limosa lapponica. The sequence goes on along the minus strand of KZ505639.1, from coordinate 3,456,099 downwards.
GTTAAGAGAAGATCAGGTTCATGACCACCTGGGGAATCTGAACAAACATAAGTCTGTGGGGCCCAATGAGAGGCATATTAGTGTCCTGAGGGAACTGGCTGATGTAGTTGCCAAGCTACTCTTCATGACATTTGAAAAGTCATGGTAGTCAGGTGAAGTCCCTCGTGACAGGAAGAATGGAAACATTGCACCCATTTTTAAAAAGGGTAGAAAGGAGGACCCTGGGACCTACCACCTTATTAGCCTCACATCTGTGCCTGGGAAGATCGTGGAACAGATCCTCCTAGAAGCTATGCTAAGGCAGATGGGGGATATTTTGTTTAGCCTGGAGAAGGGAAGGCTCAAGGGAGACCATATTGCAGCCTTTCAGTACTTCAAGGGGGCTTATAAGAAAGATAGGAATGCACCTTTTAGCAGGGCCTATAGCAATAGGACAAGGGGCAATGGTTTTAAACTAAAAAAGGGTAGATTTAGACTAGAAATAAGGAAGAATTTTTTATTATGGGGGTCGTGAAACACTGGAACAGGTTGCCTAGAGAGGTGGTAGATGCCCCATCACTAGAAATGTTCAAGATCAGGTTGGTCAGAGGTGTGAGCAACCTGATCTAGTTGAAGATGTCATTCCTCATTGCGTGGAGAGGTTGGAACTAAATGACCTTTAAAGGTCCCTTCCAACACAAACTGTTCTATGATTCCATAATTTTATTCTATGGCAAATTGCATTCCAGCAGCAGCATTCCAGAAACCACAGCTCAGGCTCACTGCAGGAAGGAACTGTACAAAGTGCCCTGTTTTTTAGCAGTGTTTTGTTTTGTCTTTTTAAAGTCAAATGTTCAGTCTTTGTAGTATGTCTCATGGTAATCCTTGAATCAAGTTACCAGATTATTTTAGAAAAATGTGAGCCCCATGGCTCACTGTAGTCAAAAAGTGGGCCTTCAAAGTTAAATCCCATAGTTCCGTGGTCTGTCCATATAGTAAGAAAAAACTTACAATATAAAGAAATAATGAAACTATCATTAAATATGCTGATACAGCTAGTCTTTAAAAGCAAAAAAAAACCCCAAACCCCTATCAAAAACCTGCTCATTATTTTTTAAGCTAGAATGAAGTGATAAGTAGCCTGCTTTAAGTGAGCCAGAATGAATACACATTTCATAAAGGTACACTTGACAGATTTTCCTGACATCTATGCTAGGTCATGGAAAAAGATAATTTAAATAAAAATAAATAGTACTCACACTCAGTCTAAAATTCCCAGACGTTCTGAGTTATTTATTGTCTAATTACTGTTGTCTCCACAATCTTTGCCAGTAAGCTATGTATCTAAATAGTCTGATACAAGACAATACAGATGTCTACATGATGGCTATCTTAAATTTCCCTTTCAACAATCCAGAATATCAGGAGAAGCACTTCTGTGACATTTAACAGATGAAAGGATTTAATATTCCTCTAAAGTTTGCTGGGAATTTACCACATCTTAGTTAGAAACTGAACATTAATCCACATTTCATACTAGAACGTGAATTTCAAGAAATGCCAACTATTTTATGTCAAGATCCTTGGGTATGGTAGAGTTTCTGATGTGACCATGTAAGAAAGGGGACCTTGGCTGTAAGAAATGTGTAAAAGTTAAGTATTATCTTAATGTTATATTAAAAAAAAAAAAAAAAAAAAAAAAAAAAGACTAAGAGTTCCCTAGGGTGCAGGGAACAGAATTTTCCATCTGCATTACAGCTTCTATCTAAAGAAGGCATTAACAAATTCTTACAGCTGTTAAACTGTGCAAGTAGTTACTTTAAAATTTCTTACATCATTGCTGAAGTAATATTCTTACTGTTTTCTTACAAAAGAATTTCCATTCTCTTGCAATAAAATTACCATCATCTGCAAAACATTTCACAACCTTCAGGAAAATGAATTCTGGAAACAAATAACAAATAGGATTTGATTTTCTACAATGTGGAGTCATTATTGTAAGATCAGCAAGGCAGACACACATTCATGTCTCTAAACCAGTACCTTGCCCAGCACATCCTAATAATATTTGATCTATCCTTTATCCATGAGTAAACCCAATGATCTTCCTTACCCATTCATGTTCTCTATGTTCTCAGTTGTGTTGGTGCAGACCTCCCCTGGGCTGTGTTGCAATGCAAGGATGAGCAAACATTGTGTTCTCGTCTTGATTACAAGTGCAGTGGGTTGGGACAATCTGGTATTTTCTTATTTTGATTGCAGATGCAGCAAGTTTAGACAACCAGGTACTTTCTTGTCCTAGTTACAAGTACAATGAGATAGGATGATTAGGCACTCCCTAACTGTACCTGAAACTCCTGTTACCTGGGAAACATACCTGAAAATCTTGCTGCCTGGACTGTAACCTGCTCTGGAAGGTACCAAACATGTCTGATAAGAATTGTGGCCAAAATGGAAAAATACTGACCAAAGTCAATCATCTTGAGATCCTATAAATAGCAATCCTACACGAGACCCTTTGAGCTCTCCAGGATTGTAGCAGGCTGTGATCCAACATCTCCCACTGGCTTGGGAGACCTCTCAGGATAGATTTCACAAGGATATTAAAGTGAGGATTTCGCAAAAATTTTGAAGAATAGACTTCAGAAGGATTTCCAAGGCCGTCTGCTGACAAATACCAACAAAGGAAAAGAGCGAGTAATTCGCTACTATTGGATCTCAAGGTCTCAAAGATATTTTGATACCAATAATTAACTACTTTTTGCAAAAAGAGGAACACCTTAACTATATAGTTTAACCTCTATATCTGTGTGTGTGTGTTGCTTTAATTTAGGAAACTCTGTTGTAAGTCTTGGGTGAACCTTGCCATTTTCAAATCTTTAACTAAGTCTCTGCATTGATTATAAAAAATTTTATTAAATCACTTTGATCATTGGCTGATAAATAAGTATTGTTAAAAATCATGTAACCCGATTCTGTGTAAATACATCTTAAATTGCTGCTACCTCCACATTGTGCAGGATCCTAAATTAATATTCATGACATCAGTGGATAACAATAATCACATGCTGCACAAAAAAGTTTGTCTCTCCTTTTCTTCTGAACCAGAATCCTTTGCTCCAGTGAAGAATAACTGTGAGCGCCGGACTTAAGACTTCGTATTCAAAAGCTAGTACTTGCGTTACTTTGAAAACCAATGCCTCTGTCTATTTCTGTTTCACTTCCCCTATGTGTTTTCATATAAATCATTGCTCTTGGTCTCTGCATTTTACATATCGTACACCAGACATGTTTGTTTCTAACAGAAAAAAAGGTTTCTGTAGAGAGGAAGAACACTTTTCATTGCATGATAAACAGTCCCAGATGTTAAGAGGAGTACAAACTACTGTTTCAAAAGGCTTGTTGTTACCCCTAAATATATGTGTGTATAACTACATATATATATACCCTTATGTATAAAAATGAGGAAATTAGACATCACTGTGGTGGGAGTATTTGTAGGACTGTTAAAGCAGGCCAGTGTTAAGCTTTAAAACTAAACTTTACTGGACTATCACATTAACAACATACTCAGTACTAATATCTTGTTCTTATACACTACCAATCATGATTGCTACAGTAACGAGTCTTTAACAACCATATTCTACATCAGGTAGTGCACAACACCATGTAACTAAATTCATCTGGTTTACTGATGTGGTTTATTGATGGTCTTAGATCTCAAGGCTGAGGCTACCATACACTGCAAGATGCCTAACTGGTGTTACTTTCCAAGGCTGCAGAAGGTGTATTATCCTCCTGCTCTTCTGTTTTTCTTCCTCATTTTGTTCCTGATTTATTTCTTAGAGAAAAAAAACACCTCTTTTTTTATGATTTTGTGGCTTTTTTTCTTTCAATGACCTGTAATTAATCATCAGCGAATTGTTTAGTCAACAATTTTCAAAAGTGCCCATGCTTTCAAGGACTTTGCTACTATCTTCTATTTAAATATACAACATCATAGAATCATAGGATGATTTGGGTTGGAGTGGATCTTTAAAGATCATCTAGTCTAACCCTCCTGCAATAGGCAGGGACAACTCTCGCTACGTTAGGTTGCTCAGGGCCCCGTCCAACCTGACCTTGAATGTTTCCAGGGACGGGACATCTACTACCTCTCTAGGTAACCTGTGGCAGTGTTTCAGTACCCTTATCATTAAAGCTTTCATCCTAAAGTCCAATTTAAATCTATCACCTTTCAGTTTAAAACCATTACTCATTTTCCTGTCACTGCAGGTCCTGGTGAAAAGCCTCTGTCTATTTTCTAAGACCCTTTTATATATTGAAGGACCTCAATAAGGTCTCACTGGAGCCTTCTCTTCTCAAGGTGGAACAAGCCCAACTCTCTCAGCCTGTCTTCATAGGAGAGGTGCTCCATCTCTCTGGTCTTTTTTGTGGCCCTCCTCTGGACCCGCTCTGACAGGTCCATGTCTTTCTTGTTCTGTGGACCCCAGAGCTATATGCAGCACTCCAGGTGGTGTCTCATGAGAGCAGGGTAGAAGGGTAAAATTACTTCCCTTGACATGCTGGCCACGCTTCTTTTGATGCAGCCCAGGATATGGTTGGCTTTCTGGGCTGCAAGTGCACATCACCAGCTCATGGCCTATTTTTCACTCACTAGTATCCTTAGGTTCTTCTCTGCAGGCCTGCTTTTAATCAGTATTGATATTGGGTACTATGCTGACCCAGGTCCAGGACTTTGCACTTGGCCTTGCTGAAGTTTGTGAGGTTGTCAGGGGCCAACTCCTCAAGCCTGCAATGTCAATAATATTGCCTGTAATATCATTTCAAGCTCTCATTCACCAAGTATGTTTTCATAACAGGTCAACGGGAAGTCTGACAGGGTGGGACTGTGTCTCTGCACAATTAGCGCAGGACACAGCTAACCTCTGGCCTGCTACTAGCAATGACAACACAACTGTTACAGTGCTATGGGTACAAAAAAGCTTACACAGTTATGCTACATTAGTGTCCTTAAGACTGAGTTCAAAAAAAAGGTAGCAGTAAAGCCTGCTACTTGTGATGCTTGTACTATTTATGCATGCAACAGGTCTTTATTTTTACTTCATGAGTCATTGTTAACTAGTACTACTAATTCAGACATAGGGTGTCCTTTTAGGGTGCATATGATATATTGTTTCAGAGAACAAGCATTCTCATAATCCAGGGTAAGTAAATTTATGTGCTCCATTTATTAACATCTTACAGCTGGTGCGTATAACAGGAGAGCTATATTTTTAATATGGGACTGAATGAAGTAAGTTTCCGAACACAGAAGTTTTTCCATCTCCTTTTCTGCATACCACTAAAGCATCTTTGGGAGAAGAGTAGACTAAGAAGGGGAAGAATTGGCTGAGATGGATTACTAGGCATTTAGACGAACAGAAAATAGGAGAAGGAGATATATCATAAGGGAGTACAGTTCTAACACAGTTAGCGAGATCAGAGTCTCAGAAAACAAAGGTAAATTCAAAAATTAACACAGCAAAGTTAAAGGAGAAATTCAGAAAAGATTACACTATCAGAATGACAGAAACTGATAGTTTGCTTGGGCAGGGAAAAACTAATAGTGTCACAGAAGTTAGATATTGTCTCAGTCAGCCAGGATCATGGCAAGGTATGTCGGAGAACTAACTTAATGCCCCAGGCATATGCTTGCAGGCTAATATGGGAGACACTGTTGTGGGTTTTTGCTATAGACTACCAGATCAGGAAGAGGAAGTCGATGAGGCATTCTACAGAGAGCTGGGAATAGCCTCAAAGTCACAGGCCCTGGTTTTCATGGGGGACTTCAACTACCCTGAGATTTGCTGCAAAGACAACACAACCAGGCACATACAGTCCAGGAGTTTTCTGCAGAGCGTTGATGATAACTTCTTGAACACAGGTGGTGGATGAACCAACGAGGAGAGGTGCTCCACTGGACCTTGTACTAACAAAGAAGGTCCGGTTGGGGATGTGAAGGTTGAGGGTAGCCTTGGCTGCAGTGACCATGAGATGGTGGAGTTCAAGATCCTGGGTAGAAGAAACAAGGTAAAAAAGTAGAATTAGAACCCTAAACTTCAGGAGAGCTGACTTTGGCCTCTTCAAAGACTGACTTAGAAGAATGCCATGGGCTAAGGCTCTAAAAGGAAGGGGGGTACAAGAGAGCTGGCTAATATTTAAGCACCCCTTCCTCCTCCAAGCTCAAGATCAGTACATCCCTCTGGGTAAGAAATCAAGCAAAGGAGGCAGGAAGCCTGCATAGATGAGCAAGGAGCTTCTGGAAAAACTCAGACGGAAGAAGGAAGTTTATAGAATGTGGAAGAAAGGACTGGCCACCTGGGAGAAGTACAGGAGTGCTGCCAGAGTATGCAGAGATGCAATGAGGAAGATAAGGCCCACTTGGAATTAAACCTGGCAAGGAATATCAAGGACAACAAGAAGGAGTTCTTCAAGTACATCAGTAACCAAAGGAAGACTATGGAAAACATGGGATCCTGCTGAATGGGTTGGGTGCCCTGGTGATGGAGGATGCAGAGAAGGTGGAGTTACTGAATTTCTTCTTTACTTCAGTCTTTACTGCTCAGGCTGGCCCTCAAGTACCCCAGACTCTGGAGGTATGAGAGAGAGTCTGGAGTAGGGAAGATTCTCACTCAATTGTGGAGTATCGGATTAGAGATCATTTAAGCAAACTTGACACCCACAAATTCATGGGCCCTGATAGGATGCACCCGTGGGTGTTAGAGGGAACTGGTAGATGTAATTGCTAAGCTGCTCTCCATAGTCTTTGGAAAGTCATGGAGAACAAAAGAGGCGCCTGAGGACTGGACGAAAGCTAACATCACACCAATCTTCAAAAAGAGCAAGAAGGAGAATCCAGGAAACTACAGGCTGGTCAGCCTCACCTCCATTCCTGGAAAGGTGATGGAACAGCTCATTCTGGATGCCATCTCTAAGCACGTAGAGGAAAAGAAGGTTATCTGAAGTGGTCAACATGAATTCACCAAGGGTAAATCATGCTTGACCAATCTGATAGGCTTCTATGATGTCATGACTGGCTGGGTGGATGAAGGGAGGGCAGTGGATTTTGTCTACCTTGACTTCAGCAAGGCTTTCAACACCATTTCCCATGGCATTCTCACAGGTAAGATTAGGAAGTGTGGGTTAGATGAATGAATTGAGAACTGGCTGAATGGCAGGGCTCAGAGGGTTGTGATCAGCGGAGCAGAGTCTAGTTTCAGACCTGTAACTAGTGATGTTCCCCAGGAGTCAGTACTGGGTCCGGTCTTGTTCAATGTATTCATCAACGATCTGGATGAGGGGAGAGAGCATACCCTCAGCAGGTTTGCTGATGACACAAAACTGGGAGGAGGGGCTGACACACCAGAAGGCTATGCTGCCATACAGCAGGACCTGAGCAGGCTGGAGAGTTGGGCGTTGAGGAACATAACGAAGTTCAACAAGAGCAAGTCTGGGTTCCCGCAGCTAGGGAGGAATAACCCCATGCACCAGTATAGGCTAGGGGCTGACCTGCTGGAAGGCAGGCCTGCAGAGAGAGACCTGAGAGTCTTGGTGGACAAGTTGGCCATGAAACAACAACGTGCCCTTGTTGCCAAGAAGACCAATGGTCTCCTGAGGTGCATTAAAAAGAGCATTGCCAGCAGGTTGAGGAAGGTCATCCTCCCCCTCTACTCTGCCCTGGTGAGGCCACATCTGGAGTACTGTGTACCAGTTCTGGGCCCCCAGTTCAAAAAGGACAGGAAACTACTGGAAAGAGTCCAGTGGAGGTGTACAAAGATGATCAAGGGAGTGGAGCACCTCTCTTATGAGTATAGACTGAGAGACCTGAGTCTCTTTAGCCTGGAGAAGAGAAGACTGAGAGGGGACCTCATCAATGCTTATAAATACTTAAAGGGTGGGTGTCAAGAGGATGGGGTCAGGCTCTTCTCAGTGGTGACTGGTGACAGGACAAGGGACAACAGACAGAAACTGGAATCCAAGAAATTCCATCCCAACACAAGGAAAAACTTCTTTACTTTGAGGGTGACAGAGCACCCACAGGAACAGGCTGCCCGGAGACGTGGAGTCTCCTTCTCTGGATATATTCAAACCTGCCTGGATGTGTTCCTGTCGAACCTGCTCTAGGTGAACCTGCTTTGGCTGGGGGGTTGGACTGGATGATCTCCTACAATTCTGTGATTCTGTGTGATTCTGTAGGATGTATTGTATTAAGCAACTCTTATTAAGAGATCTTCAGTTAGTATGAGATTCAGGTCCTTTTAAAAACTATCATTAATATATGCATGATCTAAAGGCCTATTGCAATCAACTACTGTTGAGTAGGAGACTCTATAATGTTTATACCCAAGGATTTTAAAACAGGCAATAGAGGGAATACAGAAAAAGTGAAAACTGCAAGCATTGTGGTTAGTAAAGGTCAGGGCAGTAAAATTAAATGTTGGCAGGCAGTGCCTTCTGCCGCTGGTATTAGAAGACCTTTGTGTTATTCCAAGAGCTTGCTGCTGGAATATGGAGAGATCTTGGGTAAGACTCTTATTGTCAATGAGCGCTGTACTCATTCAAAGGCAAGGAAAAAGTTATATGTCTTTCTCAAATAGAATGGACACATCTGCCTCCTAAAAACTAACCATAAAGAAATGATCAGTGAGGCAAACACGAAGGTGTAGTGACATTTTCTCTCTTTCAATCAGTTTTCAATATTCCCTTCCTAACTATACACAACTGGCTCATTAGCAGATATGATTTGAAAGTCAGTTTTGACAGATATATGCAGGCTACATCGGGGCACTAAAACAGACCTAACACTCTTCAAACAGTAACTGTTTTCATTTCAGGATGCAAAGCAAGTAATTGCTGGAAAAAGTAATTCTAACAGTACAGTTAAAATAGAGGTTACTTTTTATAATACACAATCTTTTGCAAGAAAGAGCAGGGTATTTCATTATTTTAGAAAGAAGGGATTTCCCAAAGACAACAGCTCATTTAAATGACAGCTTTCAGCCCTTATTCTGCATTTTCTCTATTTTCAACACATTTTATTCATCTTCAGTGGTCATAAACTGCAGACAAGAGAGGCAGAGACTGGAAACGATAGATAATACACTCTAGGATAATTCAAGAAAAGGTACAATTGTGTTAAGCAGCTTTATTTGGTTGGCTCAAGGGAGATGGAGGAAGAGAGTGGGTGTGAGAGGCAGGATAGCTTGAAACTGTTTCAGAGATCATCACACTAGTGATTTCTGTCTGTGTTGGTTGTAGTGGTAATCAGCTCATGTATCAGCTTTGAAATTATTTAAAATCTTCTACCAGAGCACTATCACTTCATGGACTTTGCAACATTCTTGTTTCCTTTTGCAGAATTGCGTTACGTGGTGACAATATCTAATTCAAAAGTTTAAAAGTTCAACTGGTGTTTTCTTCTCTTATTTGAATTGTGTACTGAATAGTAGAATAAAAGAAAAATCAGTAACTCATCTGCTGTCCTCTATGCCTTTGGTTGGCAAGCACAGAGGCAGAAAAAGAAACAGAAACCTCATTTGACTCTCAAGGGAGCAATTTGGCTTCTACAAAACTGCTGCTGCTGCTGGACCTTGACTCTTGCTGATAGTAGAACTACCTAATTTGTAGTGGTTAATTAGGTGATGCGTCTGAGTCACAACAGCTTGTAAGAACAACTACAGAATATACATCACTTCTTGAGAGTGGAAATGACCCGCAGGTGGGTTGGGTAGAAAAATTAGAGACTAATCTTACACAAATTGGAAGCAATCCTCAAAATGCTATTCATTTTGTAGATCAGAGGGAAAACATGTATGCACAGACAGTTAAAATTGGAGACCAATAATTTCCATTAAGCATACATAACAGAGATGTCTGTGGATTTCTGTCACAGACAAGTTTTCATCTGTTACTCCTTCTGGTTAACTGTAGATTATTAACACTCTCTGCTGAGCATTGATGATTGCTGATAACTGGAATGTGGTGTCAACCCGACTGTGGTTTGTACCCATGCTTGGAGCTAATGTGTTCTCAAAACAGCACAGTAAGAACACAGCGGGTACAAAGAAAGCAATAATAAAAAATTGAACAGGCCTTAAGTGCTATGATTATTACTGTGGTCTAGTTTTTATCTGCCCTTTGGAAAGTCTGTTCCTTGAATATCCTTTGTTAGAAACTATTGATAGCTATATTAGCCTCATATTTTCTCTCCTGGCAGCAGAATACAAGAACATGTTGGAGGAGGGAGGAAGCTTTCTAGGTATTTACAGGCTTCAGGTGATTTTCAGTTCCAGAGGGTTGAATAAGAGAAAAAAATAAAACCCTTTTAATCTATAGAAATATATCAGAAAATATCCATCCACTTCTGTAATGGATAAGTAGTAAATAGTAGTAAACAAATAAGGAAGCACACTGGATCAGCCTTTTGTCTTTACTGGCATCAAAATGTTCACTGCATGAGTAGTCTTGCAATGAAGTTTTAGACCAGAAAGAAACCATTAAGTCTCTTTTTTAAGTGACTTTATATTTTCATTCCCCTGGCTTCCGGTACCAAACATGAACTATTTCCTGTAGTAAAAGGAAAGAAGGGAAAGTATCTTTATTACATTTACAAACAGAATTTTAGGCTTACAAGACAAAATACAAATGAGACCCCTAGTGAAAACTTCTGACAAACCCCTTTCAGAACTGATAGCTCATTCTGCCTCAGCTTACTCCTGCACTTCCTGGACCACATGGCAGCTATGAGATCACCTCAGTGTTTGCAATGGGGTCAAAGAGCAATCAGCTAATGATTGTTTATGATTGTTTTAATGATATATGTCTCTGGTAGCCTTAGATTTTGTACTGGCCTGGCAGTGCAGGGTCTCAGGACCTAGTTGGGTTGCCCTTGACCCCTGTCTTGTTTTAGTTTGCCTTAACAAGCATCTGGTGACCATTGCCAAACATGTTGGAAACGCAGCTCTTTAAGTGCTGTATCTGAACAAGACTTGAGTCTCCCAAGGAGGCACAATGTGACCAGGGATTCCCCTTTCATCACCAAATGTCGGGAAAGGTGATCGTACGTCTTCCAGGCTTCAGCTGGGAAGCAATGAGAAAGAAGCAGGCTGTGACACGGAAATGCAAAGAAACAAATTTCAGTCCATCTTGGTTCTCCCAGAGAAGATCTCAAGAGGATGGAACTTGTTGTCACCCTAGCGGTTCTTTCCTGTCCTTCTACAGGAAATCTGAACTGTTAGCCTTAGGACTTGGAGAGTTGTTGGAAAAGGGAGCCAAACACCAGAGTCAAGGTGTAGAAAGTATGAGGGTTCTGTATGACGATGTTAGCTGTGTTACTAATGAGGTAATGACAGGAGGGCCAAAAAATGATCAAAGTGCTGGAACACCTCTCCTATGAGGAAAGGCCGAGAGAGTTGGGGTTGTTCAGCTTGGAGAAGAGAAGGCTTCAGGGAGACCTTATTGAGACCTTTCAGTAGTTAAAGGGGGCCTACAGGAAAGAGATGGGGACAAACATTTTAGCAGGGCCTGTTGTGATAGGACAAGGGGTAGCGGCTTTAAACTAAAGAGGGAAGATTTAGGCTAGATATAAGGAAGGAATTTTGTACAATGCGGGTGCTGAAACACTGGCACACGTTTCCCAGGTCGATGTCGGCCTTGCACAGCACCACGTGGGCATAGTGGCATTGCTCATCACCGGATATATTCAAGGTCAGATTGAGCAGGACCCTGAACAACCTGATCTAGTTGAAGGTAACCCTGCTTATTGCAGGGGAGGTTGGCCTAGATGACATTTTAGGTCCATTCCAACCCAAAATATTCTATGATTCTGTGATGTTTCTGATTTACTGAGATAGTTTTGGATAGTATTGTGCTGTTGAAACAATAATGTGACTCACAGCATAGTCTTGGTTCTATATGTACAGTTCCCTTTTACCCATGGCAAGGTTTTATGTGTAACATTAAATACCGATGTCTTATCCCTAAATGTCACACAAAACATACTCCCAGGCATAATTTTACTGACAGTTGTATGTGTGCTCCGAATGTGTACCTGTGCTCAGAATGACCAACCACCATTTGTAAACCACTTGGCCAATTATTTGGCTCAAAAGTTGACATAGAAATGAAGCACTTCTCAGATAAAAGGCTGGGAGACATTAATGAACCAAGTAGAGCGTGCATATATAAACTTACTACACCAGAATAAAAACAGCTACCAAAATTTAAAAGAATCTCAAGTCTATGTTTAAAAAAAAATAATTAATTCCTTGTCTGGGCTTACAATAAAAAAAAAACACAAACCCACAAAAAAACCCATGATATGCCACAACCTTATTTTACTACATAAAGCACATCAATATAATTTTTATCATTTTTAAAGGTATTTGCATGCATCTGTTGTCAGAGAAGTGCATAGGTAAAGACAAACTCTGTGTGTAATGAAGCATGATAATTTCCTTGTTTTAGGGAGACAGATGCTGCTTCTATTTCTATGACTGGATAAATTATTCACAGTTGCTATCAGAATAGGATTTTTCCTTTCATTTAAATGTTTCAAGGTAATTATCATATATATTCTTCTATTTGGTATCATAAGTTGCATTTTAATAATATTAAAATAGCTCATAGAATAGCTGTTTCTTTTTTTTAAAAAAATATTGTTACTCCTACTTCTTCAAAGAAGGATGTAGAACTCAGAGAACATGTATGTAACACTTCATGAAACCCTTTTTGCAAAATGTACATCCTGAACATATAATTTTACCAAAAATGAGGAGATTCTCTTTTAGCATTTACTATACCCCATGTGAGTGGTCTATTATTACAGTTTTAAAAAATATCTGAAGCAAACTCTGATCACTGAATTCAAGTTATTTAATTCTATCTTTTTAAATTCTTCTGTCTCCATTGGGAGTCAAAGATACAAAAAGATGAACCAAGCAAGGTAGATTATTTACTAATATGAATGAATATTGAAAATATATGACTGACTTTTCTACTTATTCATACAATTAAAAGTCATTTCAAATAAACTCAAAATTCTGATAGTGAAAATGTACTTTGAGAGGAGACATCAAAAATAGGAGACACTAAAAAAATAAAAACCCTACAGGTGGGAAAGAAAACATTTTGCCATCTTATTCCATAACCTTACTTCAGGTTTCTATAGCTCTGCAAAACATATTCCTGTGTTTGTAAGCCCATGTCCCCTAATTCCCATTTGTTACTATTACAATTGTTTATACTTCAATTATTTATGAAAAACTTCCCCACAAAGCATTTGGCCTTGATGAGGAGAGTCATTTTACTTTCAGCTTTCAGAGCAGTAACCGCTCATGTCTGTGCAATTAAAGCAGAGTGCTCCAGATTAACATCTCTAACACAAGAGAACACTAAATGTGCCTCTTTCACTAGGGATCAAAAGTAAACTATAGCAATAAACAGGAAAGCAATTTCAGCAACGGTGTTACAGTATCAGCTGTGCTGTTATCACAGACACATAGCATTCAGGGTCTATAGAAGTCAGCTCCACAGTGCTGGGGGAAAACAGAATGAGTGAGAAATGGAGCCTGAGAAATAATTGATTCTGTGCTTCTTAGGCTCACTACTACACGTTACTTGACCTCATTTGGCAAGATCTCACATTGTTTTTTTGCCGGGTTTTGTTGTTGTTAAATTTTAATATAACTCCCGACAACTCACCAGTGTTATCTGTATCTTCAACACTATGTATACAGCTTTAAAAATAGGTCCTCTAGTTATTAAGCATTATTTCAAATGACACCACATTACACATCTTTGAATGCTTTTCTTTTTATAAGTAGCAAAAATAGGTCTTAACAAACTTATTGTGCTCTTTGGTGTTTTGAGTAACCTTAAGTAATCCCATAATGTAGATTTCCTTCCACTTTCTCTGCTAGCCAAACCCCTGCTGAAAAGCCTGAGAGAGTTAACTCTAAGAAGAGATGATTTTTCATCTTTTACCATTTCAAGATATGGGTCCAGTACTTTCAAGAAAATATTTCATCAATAATTTAATTTGGAAATAAAATCTTTTAGTTTCAACAGAACTTCTACTTCCCATTAATTACAATACTTATCATCTCAGATACATTTTTTCGTATCTCTTCAGGGAAGAATAGCTTAAAAAACCAAGTCAGTGCTCCATAGACATAAAAGTCCACTGATTATCTGGAACCTACAAGACAAACATAAAATTTTAGGTCCATAGAAGTGCAATAATGGCAATATTAATGTAGTTTTTGTGAAAAATGGAGTCTTGCACCATGACTGCCATGGGGATCAGGATTTAAAGTGTGTTGCACAAAATGAGGGAGTATCGAATGTGCTGCTGAAGGTGACTGAGGGACTTCTTTAAAAATATGTCAGTATTCTGACAATGTGAAAAATATTAATGAGATGTTGAATCAACCTGTTTATCACCTGCCCTGTCATTTTACTTTTAAGAACATACCACTTACTCTTGCCTCTTAGATACTTGATGGTTTATAGAAAATCAAGTCTATGAGCCTTTTATTCCAGTCAGACTTCCTCTCACAAGTCACGCAAGATTTGATTTGAGTTGGAAGAAAGTGTAACACTTTAGCAATGAAAAACTTCTGCATATTAGGCTTTCAAAAAAAGTAGATTGGTTTTTTTTCCTAAAAAAAAAAGGTTATATCAGTATGGAAGAAAATTCTTTCCCTTAAATCCTATTTGAGTGCTTTAATTTATGAACACTGAATTCCAATAGAAGTTATAATGTAAATTAAGCTTATATGTAATATTCAGTATTTGAGTTATCCATACTTTTCTTTAACTGGATATTATTTGACCTCTTAGAAGTAGCTTACTTTGTGTATAGTAACAACAAAGACCAGAAAATGATGAGGGATTCCTGTATCAGAATCAGAAATATCACCTGTAAAGCTGAGACTCCTCATTTGGATTGAGAACAGCCCTGAGGAGAAGGACTTGGGGGTGTTGGTGGATGAGAAGCTCAACATGAGTTGGCAATGTGTACTGGCAGCCCAGAAAGCCAACCATATCGTTTTAAGATTCAACTTAAGAAAGATTTCTTTAATCACTTTTCTGCCAGATATTCGACTCTAGTTTAAAAATTTGTAGAGCTACTGTGGAGCCAAGTACAAAAGCAAGGCTGTAAGCACAAGAATATTGGGATGATCTTTAATGTACACACAAGGTCTTTATTATGTTTTTGACAGGTTTTAGGTGTTTATGATGTTCTAAAAGTCTTGAAATATTAATATGTCTGCCTTTTATTGCTAGGACATCTTTATAAAAGAAGCAGATTGCTGAAGGGTCTAGCTGGTTTCCCTTTTTCTTTTTTTTTTTGACTCAAAACTCTACACTTCTGCAGAAACTTAATTTAACTCCTTCTTAAATTCAATTAAATACAAAGTACTGCAGAGTCCTACCTTTTGCTTTGCCTATACAGTCATTTCTGTTCTGTTACGCAAACTAACAAGCATCAAATGTTTCAAACACTTTCCCACAGCAACACTTGCAGTCTGTAAATTAAAGACATGAAATTCTCAGGAGTATTTTTAATAATGCTTTGATTATTCTATTTCATTCTATATTTCAGTTTTCAAGGTTATGCGGAAACAGCAAATGACCCAAGAAATGAGAATTTAGGTCAATCAAATTTATACTTGGCAGATCTCTAAGCTTTAGTGTGTCAAAAATTACAAAATAAATATAGATAGGAATTAAAATAAATTAAAGCAAAGATAATGAAATATCAAATAACTAAGGAATTAATTGACTCAATGTACACTTCAAGTGCATTATGTAGCTTGAAAAGTTCCCATGTTATTTCCAAGTTTATGTCTTATGTTTTTAAATTAACCAAGGAACTCATGAGATTTTGGACAGTTAAGCAGCTTTTAAGGAAGGAATATAAGCTTCTGTATAACTCTGTTTTCTCTTCTTTTTTTTTTTTTTTTTCTTTAGTGGACAAAACTTTGAAATTGCATTTTAAAAAATCTCTCAAATTTACTTCTGCTTTCAAAATTATCAGAGCTATAATTATTCTATCAGAAACAGTAAGGTTATGCTTTATCCTAATTCACAATAATTTTCTCAAGAGTCTTAGTGAAACAGGATCAACTGCTTTTAGATTTTTTCATCTTAAAAGAAAATTGGATTCATCCCAAACAGAGTTCAATCATGAAAATTTTGAACCTAAAAAGATTTAAGTAACTTGATTCAGTGGAACTTTTTGAAAAGCACTTATATGGAGGAGCAAGTTTCTTATTTTGAAATGTATAAACTGCATTTTTAAAGATCTTACACTCCACACCTGAGCAGCATCGTGAATTAGAAGGTGAACTGCAAAGATATAGGTATCCAAGAAAGTAGTTAACCAATATTAAATCTTAATCAAAGTCAATCCAAAGCTAATTGATCTTGACAAAATCTTCTGAAAAATCCACAGGATTTTTACCGTGGTGATGTTTAGGGAAAGTAGAGACATGTTTGGCTTACAAAAAAATTAAGTATTTAAGTATACTCCTGAAACACTCATGAAACCTTCCCTATATCTATTTTACTCCTTTTTTGGGCAGTATTTGGAAGTAAAATTTCCCATGCATTAGAATGGTACTTTTGTTCAACACTACCCCAATTGTCTGAGAGGTAAGGACCTCATGCCTAAAATGAACCGAAACCTATCCAGGATTTCTAAGTCCCACAGTATTCTGAAGCTGATAACATTGTTACAGTACATCTAACACATGTTAACAACCAAATGTCATTCAAACATCATACCGTTCTCCAGTACAATTTTAAATGGCTGGATGAGGGAATCATCGTGTCTCCCTTTTATCTAAGACATCTGGTGGTTAAGGTATGTTAGAGGTAGGCTTCTGTGCCCATGTGAGTGGCTTTAACCAAATAAAGCACTGCTTGCTCCTATATATATATATTAAGCTTGCCTTAAAGAATCTCAGATTTTTTTGCAAATAATAGCACAATTTCAAAAAAAGATTTGAAGCATGTCTCTGATCAGGTAAGTGTGCAATAATTTATTAAAATATTCTACATGCTCACTGTGGGAGGGCCCCTCACAAGGCTTCTAATCAACTTAGCTGATTTTACACTCATTCTGATGGTTGCCAGTGTGACAACTGAATATTCTGACTTTGTGTTCAGTGGCACCAACTGGAAATGCATTAAATCTTTTTCATCCTTTTCAACTTCAACATTTCTAGAGACATTGACTCACCACATATGAATGGACAAATTTTTACTATAAACTGGATAACTATAACTTGTACAGGTAGACAATCATCTTAAACAAGAGTCAAGTGCTATATCATCTATGTTGACTATTGCAGTAAAGATTTTGTCCAGATATCTTAGGGGTTTTTGGCTGAAAAAAAAAGGTATAGGTATTTATTTTCAGGATTATGTGAAGTGGACAGAGCATTTATGTAGCTAAGCTATAAGTGAGTTTCTCAGATGGTTTCTTAGATGGTGTTTTCTCCACAAGCTTGCTTTAGGTGTCTCGTTCTTCTAGATCACACCTGGAGTGGCCATTGTTCCACTGAGAGTGGACTCATCAGTTATAAGATTCATATGTGAGGCACCTTGAAACCTCAAATTGCGTCAGTTTGTAACTTAAATCCTTTGGGGATTGCTACTATATAGTCACACAAAGAGCAAGCCTTCCCAGCTGTTGAGCCTTGACACAGCACTTTTAAAATTATTATATTTTAGGTATTTATTTACTTATTTTTAAGGAGGGTATTGTGCATTCCTAGCGCCTATGAGGCCAGCAGCCACAGTGATGCCATAAGCTGTCAATCTTGAGCTCCACTGGCCTTGGTCCCAGGGAGGTGCCCAATGACCTGGATAGCTGGCTGCCCCCATTTCTGCCCTAATCCCTGGCTGGGGGCAATGGGATGGGCCTTGACTGGCCAGGTACTACCCTGCCACCCTCCATTCTGAGGAGCCCCATCCATTCCCAGGCCCTGGAACCATGGCAGATTTCTAGGTTTATTACCTTTTATAGTCATTACTAAGGAACTGTTTTGTCCTTCCTAAGAGCTTTCCAAGTTAAGTCCTGAAACTGTATTTTTTTTTTGCATTTCTTTTCTGTAATATATTCAATGAAAATTCCTCTGATAATCTTGAATGTTATGCCAATACTGACAAAAGATTTGTAAAGACAATTTTCCTTCACAGAATATTTTAAATCCAAGCCATGGGAACAAGGTAAGCTGACTCAAACTGAGTAGTGTGGATAGTGCATACATAAGAATGGTCTAACACACAACTGGATAAACAGCAAACATTTTATTTACACATTCAATCTGGTAGTCAGAAAAATTCTGCATTGGTAGAAGCAGCCTGGTTTTTGACTCCAAAATAGATTGGAATATCATATGAAAAGCAATCTGTACATTTTTCAGTTCTCAAAAGGCAAAACAAGCAATAGGTAAGAACACAACCTGAAGCACCAAAATGTTAATTTTCTTGTATGTCAGAGCTAGAAACACAATGAGGTTTTGTAATCAGTATTTGCTTTTATTCCAAACAAATTTCAGTGGATTGATGTGGAAGGAGGTAGAGGGAAAGGTCCTAAAGAAAAATGAAATGCCTACTAATAGCTTAAAATTATAAAATCACATATAAGTTAAGGAAAAATGACATTTTACATAGATTAGTAAGAGAAAAGGGGGAATAAAACCATGAATATGTTTTTAATTCATTAAAAACCTGTTGGAAAGTTTTTCCTTTACGATTCAAATTTACCAGAGGGATAAGGGTTCTGCTGGCCTTGATAAATGAAAATAGTAAGACACTGGACCTGTTTCATTCTGATGTAAATTGATAGAAGGGAAAACAAACAAAAATTTTCTCCCCTTGTCTCAACTTCAAAAGACATCCTCTACCCTCACCCCTAGTTGCAGGGAATAATGAGGGTGTAAATAGACAGAGCCAGCAGATAAATGCCTGGCTCTGAGCCTGGTGCTACCAGCAAGACTTTGGGTTCTTTGATCACGGCTTGATTTACAAGACACCAGACCTGCTGGTAACGGATGGGAACAGCTTATCTTGCAGCGGGAAAAGGGTTCTAGGACAAGAACTATCAGGGCTTGTTGAGAGAGATTTAAACTAGGTTTGAAGGGGGATGGCGATGTAACTGGGCTTGCTAGAGAGGTGCCTGTGTGTAGTAGCTCAGCACTCGTCAGGCAGTGAGTGGGTATTTTTGAGAGCCAGAAGGCCTACTATCCCTTAAGGGTGGAAAATACTTTCTCAACTCCCTCTCTGAAATGTTTATACACCAATGCACGCAACATGGGCAGTAAGAAAGGAAGAACTGGAGGTCTGTGTGCTGTCACAGGGCCATGATCTCATTGCAATTACTGAGACATGGTGTGATAGCTCACATGACTGAAATGCTGACACAGATGGCTACGTTCTTTTTTGGAAAGTCAGGCCGACAAGGCAAGGTGGTAGAGTTACTCTTTATGTGAGAGAGCAACTGGAATGTATCGAGCTATCCCTGGGGGCAGATGAAGAGAGAGTTGAGAGCTTGTGGGTAATGATTATTGGGCAGGCCAATATGAGAGACACTGTTGTAGGTGTCCATTACAGACCACCAGATCAGGATGGGGAAGGTCATGAGGCCTTTTACAGACAGCTGAATGTAGCCCCGCAATCACAGGCTTTGGTTCTCACTGGGGACTTCAATCACCCTGTAATCTGCTGGGAAGGCTACACAGCCAGGTATCTACAATCCGGGAGGTTTCTCCAGTGTTTTGATGATAGCTTTTCAGCTCATGTGGTGGAGGAGCCAACAAGGAGCGGTGTAATACTGGACCTGATTCTGACAAGCAAAGAAGGATTGGTGGAGGACATTAAGGCTCGGGGCAGCCATGGCTGTAGTGATCATGAAAAGATAGAGTTCAGGATCATGGGTAGTATGAGCAAAACAACAAGTAGGATTGAAACCTTGGACTTCAGGAGAGGTAACCTTGACCTCTTCAAGAAACTGCTTGGAGAAATCCCATGGGCTCCAGTTCTGGAAAGTAGGGGGGCTCAAGAGAGCTGGTTGATACTCAAATACCGCTTTGTCCAAGCTCAGAATTGGTGCATCCCTAAGAGCAAGAAACCAGGCAAGGGAAGCAGAAGACCTGCGTGGTTGAGCAGGGAGCTTCTGCAAAAGCTCAAGTGGAAGAAGGAAGTTTACAGTACATGGAAGAAGGGACTGACCACTTAGGAAGATTACAAGAATGCCATCATGCAGGGATGCAACAAGGAAAGCCAAGGCCTCCTTGGAATTAAACCTGGCAAGAGACGTCAACAGGAATGGTTTCTTCAAGTATATCAGAGGCAAAAGGAGAACTAGAGAAAATGTGGGCCCGGTGTTGAATGAGATGAGTGCCATAGAGACAGAGGATGCAGAGAAGGCGGAGTTGCTGAATGCCTTCTTTGCTTCAGTCTTTACTGCTCAGGCCGGCCCCCAAGAGTCCCAGACTTTGGAGGTACCAGAGAAAGCCTGGACGAAGGAAGACTTACCCTTGGCTGAGGAAGACCAAGTTAGAGATCAGGTAAGTAAACTGGATATCCGCAGGTCCATGGGTCCTGATGGGATGCACCCACAAGTGCTGAGAGAGCTGGAAGAAGTCATTGCTGGGCCACTCCCCATCATCTCTGAAAGGTCCTGGAGAACAGGTGAGGTGCCCCAGGACTGGAGGAAAGCCAATGTCACACCAGTCTTCAAAAAGGGCAAGAAGGAAGACCCGGGAAACTACAGGCTGGTCAGTTTCACCTCCATCCCTGGAAAGATGACGGAACGGCTTGCTCTGGATGTCATCTCAAAGTATATGGAGGAAAAGAAAGCTATCAGAAGTAGTCAGCACGGATTCACCAAGGGGAAATTATGTCTGACTAATCTGATAGCCTTCTATGACAGTTTGTCTGGATGGATAGACGAGGGGAGGGCAGTGAATGCTGTCTGCCTCGACTTCAGCAAGGCTTTTGATGCTGTCTCCCACAGCATCTTCACAGGTAAGCTTAGGAAGTACGGGTTAGATGAATGGACAGTGAGGTGGATTGAAAACTGGCTGGAAGACAGAGCTCAGAGGGTTGTGATTAGTGGCACAGAGTCTAGCTGGAGGTCTGTAACAAGTGCTGTTCCCCAGGGGTCAGTACTGGGTCCAGTCCTGCTCAATATATGTCAATGATCTGGGTGAAGGGACACAGTGTACCCTCAGCAAGTTTGCTGATGAGACAAACCTAGGAGGAGTGGCTGACACACCAGAAGGTTGCGCCACCATACAGAAGGACCTTGGCAGGCTGGAGAGTTGGGCGTTGAGGAACCTAATGAAGTTCAACGAGGGCAAGTGTTAGGTCCCGCACCCAGGGACGAATAATCCCATGCACCAGTACAGGCTATGGGCTGACCTGCTGGAGAGCAGCTCTGTGGAAAAAGACCTGGGAGTCCTGGTAGACAACAGGATGACCATGAGTCAGCAATATGTCCTTGCGGCCAAGAAGGGGAATGGCATCCTGGGGTGCATCAAGAAGAGCGTGGCAAGCAGGTCAAGAGAGCTTATCCTCCCCCTCTACTCTGCCCTGTTGAGGCTGTGTCTAGAGTACTGTGCCCAGTTCTGGGCTCCCCAGTTCAAGAAGGACAGGGAACTGCGGGAGCAAAGGGCTACAAAGTTGATGAGGGGACTAGAACATCTCTCTTAGGAGGAAAAGCTGAGCGACTTGGGTCTTTTCCGTTCAGAGAAGAGAAGACTGAGGGAGGATCTTACCAATGCTTATAAATACTTAAAAGGTGGGTGTAAAGAGGATGAGGCCAGTCTTTTTTCAGTGGTGCCCAGTGACAGGAGGAGAGGTAACAGGCACAAACTTGAACAAAGAAAGTTCCACTGAAACGTGAGGAGGAACTTCTTTACTTTGAGGGTGGCAGAGCACTGGAACAGGCTTCCCAGAGAGGTGGTGGAGTCTCCATCTCTGGAGACATTCAAAACCTGCCTGGATGCCATCCTGTGCAACCTGCTTCAAGTGGACCTGGTCTGGCAGGGCAGTTGGAACAGGCGATCTCCAGAGGTCCCTTCCAACCCCACATCATTCTCTGATTCCTGGAAGTGAAATGCATATCAGTTAGCTAGGTGCCACTTCAACGTCGGTTAACACTGCTTAAGACCAAACTTCAGATGATGTTAACGGCTGCAATTAATTAGCTTCAGTTGTGCTGGGGTAGTTATAAAGGATGGAATATCTGTTCCCCATGTTCTGTCTGAGCATTTCCTTATCCAAGTAGTCTCTGTTTCTCACTGTCAAATGGAGTTAACACAGAACTTGAGATGCAACATATTTGTTCCCCTACTTTGTTTCCTGGAATTTGCTTCCTGTTCCAGTGCTGCAGACTTTTACTTAAGAATAATTCTGTAAGACAAAAGGCTAACTCACAATGCAGAGAGAACATTATTCACACCTGAGTACAATATGATTCCATGTGTTCATGGCTCCTTTGTTGTTCAAATACACGGGTACATGCACACACATTGACTGCATGAAATATAAAAACCTCTAATTCAGGTTCTGGTTTTATTGCAGTTTGAAAATGTGTTATCCTTTAAAACCCAGGAATTTAACACTGTCCAGTTTGACCAAACACTTCCAGTTCCTCCCTTGTATGACTGAGAAATCCCCAGGCTCTTTGTTTTCAAATGCTAGACAGTATTTAGCACCTCCTGATGACCTTAATAGGGGCTTCTCTGATGTATAAAATATAAAGAAAAGTGCATGACAGCACTGGGAGGAAGAGAGTGTGTGAAGAAATGTTTTATCCTAATTTTGAAACCTTTGTTTATAATACAGCAAAGAGTTACCTGAGAATCCAGGTAACCATTATTTACAGCCAAAAATGTAGTTGGCAAATATTGCAAATAAAAAACATTTATAAGATTTTTTTTTTTCCTAATTAAAATTTATCTGTTTCTGAAATGGTGAATAAATATTCATTTTGCTTAAAATTAATGTATTCCTTGAGAAAGAACTTTAATTTTTTTAATTATATTTCATAATCTGAGAAAATAGAAAACTACTGCCCAGTCCACCTATATAAATTCTCAACATTTTCATGTGTTTTTTGTTATGGATACTGGATGGATAATCCACATATGGATAATCATATGGATGGTTAAGTAGGGGAAGCAAGATTTTTTTACCCAGCAAAGGTGTGTAGACAAAGGCAATATCAAATTACTTCCAGAGAAAGTAGTATTTTGATGTTCTATTTGTTATAGCTTAATTATTTTTGACAATGTGCATTTACTCTATAAAAAATTAAAAAAAAAATATTTTAGGGAAAGAAATACAGATTAAAAAAACTAGTATTTATATCTAAACACTACTACAAACTGACTGATTTTATTGCATTAGTCCAAGAGGTGACTGTTTGCTTGAATCAATTGTATCAACTGAGGGCAAGGAAATATAAAATAAGTTGACAAATAAAAGTTTCAACCTATATCCCATCATAAGGAGGAAAACCATGACTTTGAAGTGTTTTGAAGATATCTTTATAGATGTGAATTTTTAGACATGTATCCTTTTTGATGGGCTATTATAAATTCTTTTAGTATAAAAAAATCAAGCAAAATGAAACACTGAGTATGGGTGTAAAAAATTGTACCTGAACACCCCATTCGCTATCACCCTTGTATTTGGTGCAAACATGATATGACGCGAGTGTGGTTGTACTTAGCGTAAACTACATTTTTGCAAATTTTGAGATGCAAATTTTGGTAAACAAATTTTGGGATGCAAATTTTGGTAAGCTGTTTCAAAGCAACTTTTTTTTTTTTTCTTGTTCTAGAATTTGCTTTGTATTTCCTTGGAATTTGCAGCAGAACTATGCACTGATTTGACACAAAATCACATGTACTCTTTTTCCTACTTGTTCTGAAAATATATATATCAGTAGTAAAAGTAAAGAATAAATCCAGAAAATGGTCAGATCCTCTTTTAACAACAGCAGTAGATAGTTTCAGTCCTTATCCTCACATAATAATCTGTGGAATAGAGTATTTGGAAATCTGTTTTATTACATGCAAACTATTTTTTTGCCTACATCTATGTAAACTTAGCCTCCCATTCCATTCATATCTACCGTTTAGCAGACCTGCTCTCTACTAGTGAAGAAATCAGCGTAATATAATGGAAATTAACACTACTGTCCAGAGAAAAACCAATTACTCCTATAAATTTAGAGAGATTTTCTATTTATTTCAGTGAGAAGACTGTCAAGTAAGATGGTTAACTACAAACCCACTTCATGAAATAAACCAGATAATCCGTACTTTAGAATACCTTTATGTCAGGTTTACAGTTATTTTTTAAATCCTATGCAGTTAAATTTTCAAATCCTGTAGGCACTAAAAAAAATAGGATAGTTCATCATATTTCTGTTCTTGAAGAGGATTGCAGTCCATGATGACAGCATGATGAAGAGGCACATTATATCTTCAATAAAAATTCTAGGTTCTTAAGTGGCAGAAACATTTCTACAAAATGTCACTATCGTCTCTTTTAATATGTTTTGATGAATTATACCTATTTCTGAAGACAGCTCACTATGTGAAGCTGTATTTAAAATTTATCTTATCATTCCATAGCATTATTCTTAAATAACTATGTTTACCATTTAGCAGGTGCAAAAATACCTGATTAGTGTTCAAGCTCAAAACTATCACGTGATAAAGGATCAGACTTTTTTTATATATACATTTGCCTCAAAGAAGCCCACACTGAATAAATATGCTAAAGACTAGATCTACTAATGATGGAAGGTACTGTTTAATTTCAGCAAGAGATCAGAATTACATGCAATTATTAATTGGATTATATTTAACCCCTTACTATCCTCAGATGCTTACAGTGGCAAAAACCAATTATGAATGATACTTTGAACTACTGAAAATGTGATGATAAAGTTTTTGGATTGCATAAATTTTCACAAATTTTCTACCATTTATTAAAAACAATTCATTGCATACCAGTGCCAGAGATGAACATTATTATCTATTGTTCAAGTAAATCTATAAATGGATAGAACTTACCTTTGAATTTTTATTCAAAATGTAAAGTATTTCTCCACATTCATTTCACTAATGTTGAATTGCATCTGTAAAAAAGGCAAGATTTTTAACACAAACAATTCCACCCCCGATACCTCCCAATTTTTCATGTCTTAGTAGTGATTGAAAAAATGTGAATTGAAACAGAATTCTTTGAGTTGCTTCTTTCATTTTTGGTTGCAGCTAGATTCGATAGTAGATTTGCAAAACTAAAGCAAAGTATTTGATAACTTTTTTTAATTTTTCTTGGTTAGTTTGATTTTTTCCACAGGCATGTATTGAATCTCATTAGTGAGAAAGTTTTATCTTAACCTTCCTCCAAGTCTGAAAATTACCTTTATCAGCTTCAGAGCTTGCTTAAAAGACATTGTGATGTGTGTAAGAGAAGCTTCTAACATGGCTTTCATTATAAGACAGAACACAAGGAATAAAAGACAAAGGTTACAAATGTAAAAGTATGGAACAATTGGGCATATTGGGCATGTCTTCTGGGCAAATAAGCTGATTCATAGCCCTTTAAAGGACTATGGATATTTATCCACTTTAACAAGTTTCAGATTTTTTTGATTAAAAACCTGAGAATTTTCTAGTGCAGTTGTTGCACTGAGTAGAAGAGCCATCATTTTTTTCAAGGATGAAGCATATGAAATGTAGGGTGGGTAAGACGGCTTAGCTACTACTTACAGATTTCTCTGCAGACTATTAGGGAGTGGTAGAGTCTTCTGGATGACATCTCCTCTGACCTTCAAGTAACTGCAGTACAGCTGAGGTTGGTGTTCATGGACAAAAGGTTCTTCTAAACTTAAATACTACAATAAATCACATAGGAATAGGCATAGTAAACCAGATCTGTGGTTCATTGAATCCATTATCCTGTCTCAGTGGCCTGCAATAGTGGTTTCAGAAGAGGAGCTGCAAGGTACATCATTTATTTCTCAGAAGTATAGGTTGTAAAAGCTGGCTTTTGCTCTGTTTTCCCAAAAGCATTCTCCTGGGCATTTTGAGAGACTGAATAAAGTGCTTGGCACATGGACAAGATCTGTAAAATCTCATTGAACTTTATTCATACTTCGCAATTAAGGTGCAATTAGGTTGCTTTCTGTCAAATACTGACAATGAGCTGTGCTCTTCACAGCTGACAATACCTTATGAGTTTGGTTTTTTTAACTAATAGAATTTTGGAATAGTTAAGAAAGAAGATGTCACAGTTGAAGCAGGACGTTGGGAGTTAAACTTCTGCTTTTGGATGCTCTGAAGACTCCTTACATAACTTTAGGCAAAACATTGTCTCTGTTTTCCTTAAATAAATTGAGTCCAAAATTTAGTTTAAGTAGGTCAAATTCTCAAATGGCTTAGCTTTTTAACAAATGTAAAACTTCTGGACGTATGCATTTTAACCACGGCACTACTGTTCTTATTGTACAGCCAATACAACCATGAGAAGAAATGTGGACTCTTTTCTTCAAAAAAGTATGAACAGATTTCCTATCCTAGTTTCAATTTGGAAATCTTTAGTACCAATGAAGGTGGGGGAGTGAAAAACAGAGTTTGACTTGCAAAATCCAGGCAACATTTGAAAGGCTGAAAGCAGCTAGGGAGTGGAAGAAAACCGAATAAAATTAATCTGAGAGCCATTGTGAGGTTCCAAGTTGGTCTGCCATTCTCACTTCTTACATTGTTATTTCTTAGAGTATAACTGAACCTCAAATTTTTCTATTCCATAACATAATACAATTTTCTGAGAACAGAGAGTGACTAATTTGCCGAGCAATTGCACAAGGAACACTCTTGAAGAGAGTTCTTACAACAGAAGAGTTTACAGATTTATTTTTTTCCTTCAGCACTATATGCTTTTTCTATCTCCACTGTAGCTTTATTGGTAAATTAGAAAGAAAACAAAGATTAGGCAGTGCATTTGTTGGACTCATACCCTTCCATGATCTAACTTTGTTACAAGATTTATAATCACGCAATTGTTCCTTCTGTTTAAGTCAGAATATTTAAGGCAATAGTGGCGAGGAATTGGAACATTGGTTGCTGCTCCAGCACTTCATTCTGGCATTAGCAAACCGTATGGGTTAATCTGGTGGTAGCAACATGCTTTGCAGACTTTTCTATCACCATCCGTTAAAAAAAAAAAAAAAGCTTATTTCCATGCATGTGACTGTCAACATCTTGTCCAAACCTCTTAGTTTTATTTCTGGACAGATGACTACTGGCTGCTTTTCAACACTTTGAGAATTGGTGCCTAATTCCAGCTATTGTAAGTTTACTTTATCTCTTGTGTCACATATTACTTTCACTATTGAAATACAGTCTTTTGGACTGGAGATAGATA
>KZ505639.1:3407242-3418446 GCA_002844005.1 Limosa lapponica baueri | reverse complement strand
TATTTTCTCCTTTTAAATAAGCATACTTTCTTAAAATTAATTTTTTTAAAAAGAAGTAGAATTAAGAAGTTCTATTCCATTTTGAATTTAAAAAAAGACAACATGTACATTAAGAAACTTTTTTGTTTTTCTTGCAGAATTCCTTTGGGTCAGATAAAATTTAATTTAGATTCAGTAGCCTACTCAAGAAATTGTAAAGAAACTCACAGCTTCCTGCTAAACTGATGTTTAGGTAGAACAGCTCTCCATTCCATCTTAGGAGAGTCATACAATTAATATAAATCAAAGTATACTTCTAAAAGATATATTACAAATAGCCGGCTATATTTCTTATGTTCCAGCTTGGTCTGGATATAAAAGAATCAGTCTTTCTCCCTAGCCAAATTCAGTTCTAGGAACAGATGCCAGATACCAAACCACACGGCTGTTGCAATTACAAAACCCACACAAGTGGAAAAAAAAAAGTTTTTATTTCCTCATATATTTTTAAAAGGATTGGTATTAAAATGACAGTTATTTATAAAAATGGTCAAAAGTTCTCTTTTTGTTTCCTCATCTCTATTACCTTGCAGCACAGACAGTATGAAAACAGATACAAAGAAATGTTCACAAGAACTAATGGCAGTTAAAATTTTAGTGTTTTCTGTTTGTGTCTTAGCTGATGTACTTTCAGATTTAGGAGTCATTGCTTAAGTTTCCTATTAAGTATTTGGACAAAAAGAAACCCCAAACAAAGCAATAATAGTTCTGACAGTATGATGTATGTAATTCCATATTACTTACATACTTCCTTTAATGAAACCTACTATAATTAAGGCAGCATATACTCTTACATGAGGTCATATTCAGCTTTTGAACATGTGAAAAAAATTATAGAATTGTGGCTGAGACTATTAATGTATTATTTTTTTAAAAATCTCCCAGCCACTTTGTGGTGGTTTTGGCTTGGATAGCTTTAATTTTCTTTATAGTTACTAGCATGGGGTTATCTTTTGATTGGTCACCAAAACACTGTCGATAACACTGATGTTTCAGCTGTTGCTGAGCAGTGCTTACAAAGAGTCAAAGTTTTTTCTGCTTCTCACACTGCCCTGCCAGCAAGTAGGCTCAGGGTGCACAAGAAGCTGGGAGGGGACACAGCTTGGACAACTGACCCCAACTGACCAAAGGGATATCCCGTACTTTTTGATGTTGTGCTCAGCAATAAGAGCTGGGAGAAGAGGGAAGAAGCAGGGACATTCAGAGTTATGTCATTTTTCTTCCCAAGAAACTATCAGAAGTGGTGAAGCCCTGCTTTACTGGGGATGGCTGAACATCTGCCTGCTGATGGGAACTAATGAATGAATGCCATACTTTGCTCTGCTTAAGCACACAGCTTTTGCTTTACCTATTAAATTGTCTCTATGTCAACCCATGAGTTTTTGGTCTTTTGCCTTAGTGACTCTCTTCCCCAACTCACAGTGGGGGAGTGCATGAGAGGCTGTGTGGGGCTTAGCTGCCTACCGGAGTTAACATACAATGCCCTTCAAGTATTATTAGGTCATGCAGATAAAATAAATAGAAGCTGTAATTCAGGATTCTTTCACCCTTGAAGACCAGCATTACAGCCACCAGTTTAGTATAGACCTAGTGTCCAGACAAAATGGTGTTCTGTAAAGATATAATCTCAGCAAATTTTCATAAGGCACAAAATCTCTGGTATTGTTATCAAGCAGACCTTGTTAACATTTCTTTCACATTTTTAATTGAAGGGACTAAATCCGTCTTAATTTACATTAAATTAGGACCTGTCTGTTAATATTTCTTTCCTTGTTTACTACTTCTAGTAAAATAAACTATTTGTACTTCTAATATATCTGCTAATTATATAAAGTCTATAGCACACATGGTATGTAAAGGTTTGAGGATTTGAGTTTTCACATCTTTGAAACACTGCCTGTTCTCAAAACCATGTCTATGAGAGGGTTGAGCAAATTTAGCCTGGCTCTACTGATCTAACTGAAAACATATGGCTTACTCTGGGTAATGTTTGGAGAGATTTATCAAAGCAATATTATGAATTACGTACCCAGCTTCTACTGGGTAGTGACAGGAATTTGGGAGTGTGAAATCCATCTGTTATCTTTCTATAAAATTGTTCCCTTTTTAGTGTGGTTATAGTGAAATAGGAAGATTAATTAACACATCAAGACAGGAGAGGGGTCAAAATTCCTAAGAAGTTGGCATATAAATTTATTACTGTGGCAAGAAAATTCAGAACTGTTGTGAGTTCTGTAAACAATATAAAATTAAGCATAACTGTGTACAATTATTAGTCCAACTATCAACTTTTAAAATTCTGTAATAATGAAATACCCAGATCAACTATACTTTGTCTTCATGTCTATCATCTGTATTGTTTTTATGTTTTACTCAATACCACAGAACAAAAACTTACCAAAATGAAATGATAGCTGAAGTCTTGGATAATATTTAATTTGTTGGCTTAAAAGAAATAATAGCAAAGATTTCAAATAACGTACATTACACTTCAGTGCAGAGAAGAGCTTGCTGCACTTAAAGTAAAAAGACTTCCTGCAAGAAGACAGGGAGGAAAGATCAAGTCAAAGAATTGCTCAGATGAAAAATGTAACAAGTCTGCTTTCCTACCCATCAAGTAAGCTGGCAACAGCTCATTTTCCCATAAAGGAAGAAGGAAATCTACCCAGTTATTGTAACAGAGTCACTGCCATCAAGTAAATTTGCTGTTCACGATCTGGGTGACCCAGCCTTGCTGACTTCTGCCAAGGTTATAAGAAAAGAATCTGAAAGCATCTGGGAAACAACCTTGTTTATGTACTTTATTTAAACTAGACCTTCACCTTTTACATCATTTAATCTTTGTAATATATCCTTCCCAATTTTGTCGGACTTCAAATGCTTCTGATAATGTTTTCTTTTTATTCACTATGATGTCTGCCTAGTATTGAGAGAATCTTAGACAATATAATGAATTGAGGTGAAGCTGAAAATGTTTTAATTTCCCTCCAGATGAAGCAAAACCAATATGCATAAACATGAATACAAACACACACACATCCCCTCTCACCTCCCCCATACACATACAGAAGTACTTACAGATCGGCTTGGAAAATGACCAAAACTTGGCTTGGAACCAAGACCTGAACTGATTGCTTCTAGTCAAGTTGTTAAGAACCAGGGTACTACCCAGTGTCAACTTTGGGGAATAAATATATTTCTGGGAACCAAAATGTCATCAGGCAAGAACACAGAACTGTACTTTCCATGAGGAACTACTGCATAAAAAGCACCTTGTGGTTGTTCGAAATTTCTGAAGTGTCTTAATAAAGAGAGGCCATTCTTTTATAGATGTACTTAAAATGGTCAGAGAACTCTTGACATAAAGACCAGAATCAAACCTACTGAAACTGAGAGGTTACTTTAAAACAGTAATATGCAGGCCTGGTCCTCCTAGAATAGAAGAGCATAAATTTTGGCTATTTTAATCAGAGAACATAGCTTCTGCATGGATAATTAAATTCCACCTGAGATTGTATCAAAATTCTTCTGTACACATTTGTTTTCTGCAATGATCACCATATGTTTCCTTTTTTTCTGGAAAACAACAGAAAGAGCGGGGGAAGAAAGACCACAAACTGTCTTGCTTTTATAGAAACTGACAAAAAAGTGATTTATTTCCTCATTAGTTTTGACAATGATCTATTTGTTTATTTTTATTGCTAGTGGTGGGTTATGTTGTTGTATGTGGCTGATCGTCTTATCAAAGTCCTCAGTAGGATTAGTTCCCTACTTCATTTTAGGATCACTAGCTATTTATAAGATCAGTATACACTGGTTCAGCTCAACCAGAATACGGGAAAAGCAGTGGGTTGTATTTCTCTTACACCTTAGATGATGAGGGTCATACTTATAAAAGGAATCATATCCTGTATTTTCTCTCTGAGAAGTTTCATATCTGGGTTTTTAGCCACAAAGAGATAGTGACTTGAGTCTCTGTGTTTTACTGAAGCTAATGAAGCTGCTGCAAGTGGTTGATACTGTGCTTGACTATTCACAGAACTAGGGTCTTGTAAAATAAGTTGCTCAACAAACTCATACTATACATGCGGAAGTGCATGATAACATTGTTGTTTTTCTCACATCAATCAATGCACAATGCTTCTTGCTTTGACCGGATACTGGTGAAGATAGCAGACAAAGGATGTTAGCATAATGTGCTGTGACAAGTACACAACCAGTTGTCCAAAAGTTACAAATCACAAGTGATATGAACATAAAGAACTTCGTCACTCATGAGGTCATGGATGATTACTTTTTATACAACCATGAAATTTTATAAAATATTTTTTGTAAAGCAGAATATTCCAGAAGAGATATGACACTGCTAGTCTTCTCCAGTTATGAATTTTTCACAGTTTGGTAGAAATCATGGGAAAAAGCACCACTGGCTTCCATGTTAACTACAAAAAGTTTTACTTTCTCATATCCACAAAGTGAAGTGGAGAGTATTTTTTTGAAGAAAGTTTCTGCTGGTTTTTAACTGGTGGTAGCAAAGCCCTAAAGATATTTTAACAACAATAATTAAAAAATAATACAATTTTTGTTGTGAAACAATGTTCTGAATTGTAAGAGGACTCAACAATAAGTTTCCTAATTGGACTGTTAACATTGGAAGGTAAATGCTAGTTATGTAGCAGATCCATTTTTATGCATGCTGCAGAAAGCATGGAAAGTTTTATGGCATAGAAAGTCGTTCTCCTCTTCCAACTGCTTCCACAAGCAAGAAACTCTTTTCTCTATATCCAGAACTGGCAAGACCATTCCTTCTTTTAAAATGTGATATTCTCCTATAGGTCATCAACATTATTACTAATGACTAGAGATGGTGAGTTCTTGCATTCTGAAGGCTGTAAAAATTCACTTTAATATTATTAAAAAAACTTGATTTTTCTCTCAAGTAAAGATTTACTTCCATTAATTTTTAGCCCTCCATGGCCTGTTGGGTGCTGGCCATTCCAACATTTTGTATGAACTAGTCTCAGGAGTGATTATAGCATATGCCAGAGATGAAATATGAATAAGTATATATTTGTGCAGCTTGTCCTATTTGGATATATTTAAAATCTATTTCATGGGAAATCCTTCTTTTTGGACCTTGTACTGTCAAACACAAAATACCAGGAAGAGCATGGCTTGATAATCATTACTTCATCTCATCTCTCTTCTTTTACAAGACTTAGAGCAAAAATGAGCCTGCAATGGAGCAGTTTAGATGAATTATTTTGTAGATGGACTTTTGGACCAAAAAAGCACCACATCTGGTAACCGTTTAACTACTCCTTGTTAGAATCATAGAATCATTTAAGCTGGAAAAGATCTTTAAGATCATCAAGTCCAACTGTTAACCTAACACTGCCAAGTCCACCACTAAACCATGTCCCTAGAATGCCACACCTACACATCTCTTAAATACCTTCAGGGATGGTGACTCAGCCACTTCCTTGGGCAGGCTGTTACAGTGCTTGGTAACTCTTTTGGTGAAGAAATTTTTCCTAATATCCAAATCTAAACCTCCTCTTGTGCAAACTGAGTCTGTTTCCTCTTGTCTTATCACTTGCTACTTGGGAAAAGAGACCGACATCCACCCCACTACAACCTCTTTTTAGGTGGTTGTAGAGAGTGACAGGGTCTCCCCTCAGCCTCCTCTTCTCCACCCTAAAAAAACCCTCAGCCACTCCTCATAAGACTTACTCTCTAGGCCCTTCACCAGCTTCGTTGCTCTTCTTTGGACATACTCCAGCACCTCAATCTCTTTCCTGTAGTGAAGTGCTCAAAACTGAACACAGTATTTGAAAAGCAAGCTTAAGGATTGAGGAATAGTACTGAGGTAACAAAGGATATTGATGAGTTCCTAGATACCGTACAGAGGAAGTTGATGGCTGGTAAGAGTTTTACCAACGGAAATCCTTGGTTATAGAAAGAAGTTGGACAGCTAGTCATGAGCAAACTACATTAGAGATTAAGTCAACTTTTCAACTAGTAAATCCTTCTAGAAATCTTGTCCCTCCAAACTGTTTACTGTTATTTGAGAATATGGCAACACAAAGCTAATATTTTCTTATATATGACACTGAAGACTTGCTACAAAACACAACAAAAGCCCAGGTAACCTGTCTCTGATAGTCAGGTTAAGTTGAATGCAAATAGACTCATAGAAACTAAATAAAATAAAAGGAAAATCTAATGAGACTAAAGAGTCCTAAAAAAGGCATTAATCAATGTGATACTGAAGGTGAGGAAATATTTATAACTGAAGGAACACCTTCTAGTGGAAAGTTCCAAAAAAAGTTTCTTCTGGTGAGTTTTAATGACAGGGCTGTTTCATTTTCTTAAATGTCATTTATTATGAATAAAAGAGGTGGAAAACATAAGACTTAAGACCTGTCTACAATTATTAATGTCTTCTGTGACTCCAGAATTAAGCTGAATCTTCATACTTATAGTACAGGCTTCCTGACAAATCAGAAAATTACAAAGACCACGTTCTACAGAGTCCGCAGCTAAGCCTTACTCAACAATCAAGATAACTGGCTCAAGTTCTTCCAGTACCAAGCCTTTATTATTTTTCTTTCAAATTCTTATGCTATATTTATTGTTAAAGTAATATTAAAGTATTTATTGCTTTAACTGTTGTTTCTTTCTATTAAGAATCTGGTTGAGCCGATAACAATCCTGTGCAACATTAACATAGAAGAATAAGTAGATAGCAGCTTTAAGCTATGCTTGAAAAAGGCCTATACCTACAAAATTTTGTTGCACCTCACAATGTCGTCTGATTCCATACCCATATTCCTCCAGCAGTGAGGAAAAACTGATTTGCACTGCATAGAGGGCAGAGGTGGTATGACAAAGTTAATTCTGCTGCCTCTTAACTTTTCAGTTATTAGGTCTGCAACCTCTTAATGCATGGACTATGTACTTCCATGTTATACTTGAAAAAAAAGCCTAAGGAAAAAAACACCTGCAGTACTGATACTAATGTAAATGTACTTGAAGAGGAAATAATATCTTATGTGAAGATGTGGTAGAAAGAAAAATAAGTAAGAGATCCTTGGGTGACAGAGCCTGTTCTGTTCATGCTCCTCAGGGCTGTAGACGTGAAGGAATGACCTTTAGGTTTGTTGCTAGGAGTTCACTGTGTCTCATGAAAAAAAAAAAGAAAGGAAAAGAAATCAAAGAGCTTTGCTTTTTTATGTCAGAGAGAACTCCCTTGCCCAGTGCAACCCAGAACACTCCTCTGTGTCTTGTGGGCAGGAAATAGGCAATAACACCTCTGTCACTGTTCACCAGTCAAATAGCTGAAATTCATTGGGGAAATATTTCGCACACTTTGAGATGTGTCACTGTATGACTGAATTCCTAATTAGAAATCCAATTTATTCCTTCATTTTTCTGTATCTGTAATTTCTCCTTGGCATGTTAGTTGCCATAACAACTCCTTATTTTGATCTCTTCCATCATTGTTTTCATGGTAAAGGTTTTCAGTTTCAAGATAGGTTGCATCTTATCAGGATTGTTCAGAAGCTGTTGATTCTTTCCTCGGGAGAATAATGACCTCTTCTGTTTGGCCTTCTTTTCCTTGAGAGAAGATAAAATATATCTTCCCTTTAAAAGAGATGCTAGGATGCATGATCTGAATCTGATTTGGAGCCACTATAGGAAGATAAATTAACTATTGAAACTACTACAAAGTATTAGGGGAATTTCTTAAACACTTGTCTTGGAATTTGCATACTGGAGTTTACTATCTTTGTAAAAAATGGGGTTTAGTACAAGCACAGGTTATAGAGGCTGAAAAGAGCTTTACTGAGCAAAGGCCAGTGACTTACACACTCATTAAGTAAGAGACTTGGAAGTCCTTTGTGGCTTAGTGATCTGAATGAACTAGATTTTATAGGCTGAAATCAGGCAGGACAGATAAAAACAGCAGGGTCTAACAGCTCCATCAACTTCAACATAGGCAAGGTCAGAATCATATCTATTTCTGTCTCTTTAGACCACTAAATTTGAAAAAGCTTTAACATAACCTACCCTCTCTTTCTTTGCTTAAGTGAGCTATTGTCCTTTAACTAGTGTCCAATTATTACCGTATAGACTCATTGCTGCAGAAATACTTTTTTTAAGTAATCACTAACAGATGTCCATTTATTGAAATAGACTTGGGAGAATAACTGCGGCAATGTAACAGTTAAGGGATGAGTAGGAGTATTAGTACAAACAAAAATAATTAAAGAAACATCAACAAATAGAACAGGTCCTTTAGCTTTATTTGTGAGACAATAAGGGGCAATTATTGGCAACCTTGTAAGAGCTACAAAACTTAACAATGAAGTAGCAACATTCTTTATCTGTGTTATGTGGGTGGAAGTGCTTGTTATTTGCATACTTGCATTTTAGCTGGCCCAGAGAGAGGGAGAGAGCAACAAACAGACTCCATAAATTCAAACAAATATATGTTTTGTTTTTCAATTAGGTATTGTGTTCCAGTACAGAAATGCAGTTGCAAACCTATTGCAGAATGGGGGTGGGGATGGGGGTGGGGGGAGGAAAATAACTCAGAAAACAAGTGTTATGTTCATCTAACCAGTTTTATTACTTCACATGCTACAATAATTGTCTCAGAGAAACAGGTGGGGGTTTGGGTTTTTTTGATGGTGATGTGCTTTAGCCAACATAGTATCACAAATATGAGCAAATGCTCCATGTGAAAACTGCAAGATCAATCAGAATTTATGTCAAATACCCATTTAAGCTTGCATCTGCTAAATCCTGTATCATTGTTCTAATACAGAAAAAGAAAAGCAATGGAATATGGTTTGTCAAGTATAACCAATCTTTTTTTGTGTAAAATTAAGTTCTAAATCAATAAAGAAGAGCTAAAAGTAAAAAAAAAAAAAAAAGATTAAAAAATTCAATAGATTTAAACAGGTCTTGTGAAAGTAAAAATAAGGCTACTTATTTATGTGCCCAAGTAAATTTTGAAGAATCTAGTTAAAGGTATAATTTTAGAGTTCTTTTAATAAGACACAACTGAGAGTGACAGAATAGGTATTTCTAGTCTACGTTACTAATAAAATCTTCAGATCCTATCTCCTTTGTTGATAGATTTTTTTTAATTCCTTCCTGCACCAGAACTTCACAGATGCAAACTCAAAGTTCATTGGCTTTAAAACTAAGGAACTGGGCAATTCAGTATGCATTGAAACTGATATATTAAAAAGGATGTTAAATAATTATTTTTATGTTAAAATATTTCTTTTTTGCATGTGTGTGGAAAAGTTTTGATCCATTTCTACTGTTCTGTAAAGGATTTGTCAATAACTGTAATACTTTGATCACCCTTTTTGTTTATTTTTCAACCAGTTTCAGAAGCAAATAGATGGCACCTCTCCTGTATGATTTTGAAGCCCTGTTCAGTTAAGATGTTGTATGTTAATGAGCTCCTTATTATTACTGAACAAGATGAAACATCTCCATCAAGAAATTAATGAGAGGCATGTGGTAGGTTGCATTCATTGTTAATTGTTATGAACTGTAATTTTGTTCTTCTGCTTCCCTTGATACTCCCTTGTGAAAGTTCTCTTACAGGAGTATGTCTCTCTCTTACACATTTACAGAGGCATCTGCTTCTTTTGGAAGGCAATTTTTACTTGTTTAGAAAAAAATAAAACTCCTATTTCTTCTTCTAGGGGCAAGCTATATAACCAAGGCAGTTGTACAGGTGATCTTGACAAGCCTAGTACTGCCATAGAAACACTGTTTCAATGTGCAGTCTTCCTGTCACATCTGTAGAATTGCTTTGTAGAATATTTACAAATCAACATATTATTCATCCTTTCACCATGCCTTCCGACCTTCTGCTCTGCTAGCTATTATTTTCATCTGGAAAGAAAAGTGTTTAAAAATGTTTTCTTATCCCAATCTCAGCTATACATCTTCTGAAGAAAATGATACTTTTAGATGTTGATTTTATTGTGTTGTATATGCAAGGTTCAGAAAAAATAGTTTTATTTACTCAAGTGTTGTCAGTTTACAATACCTGATATGTTTTTACGACAGTATCGAGAATTTATAGCATTGGCACTTTTCAGTTTTACGATGTCTTACACACAGTACTTTCAGACTAAATGTATGTGACCATGAAAAAGTATTTTAATTAGGTATGAGGACACATCAGTTTGAAAAGAAATAGAACTGCCTTTTTGATGCATGTTTGTATACACAGTTTATCTGCAAATCTTGTTCCCATGGAAAATTCAGATGGACAGCTCTTCTGTGATGCTTTTTTTTGGCAAATCAACTAAAACTTTTAGTGGATTAGATACATTGGTCAGCACCTAAAAAGTCAGTATCTGTCAACATCTTAATGTACTCAAGTAACTACTTTTCTCCTAAACATGGTAATCTACACAAGTTTTGTTACAAGTAGTGAAATATGGGACCAAAACAAGACATAAATAAAAATCCTGTTATCCTACATTTCCAAACTCTTTATCAAATCCTGCAGTCACTCTCGAGTTTTGTAAACATTTACATGTGTACTTACCATAAAAAATACACTAACTGGATACTTTGTGCTTTAGGTTTGCCTTTTCTCCATTGTAACATAAACACTTTGTTACATAAAGGCACGCTAATAAATGAAACTTCAATTTAGTGAAACATATAAGCATAAGCATCAGAAACAAGGCAGGTATCATTTCACTTTTCAGAAAGAAAAGAAAATTGCAGTATAGTACAGTAGATAGTCTACTGGTAATCCCTGTAACAGGGATTACTTGAGAGAACTGAACACATATAAATCATTAGAATCAGATGTTCTGGGATCAAAAGGGAAAACAAGGGACAACTAGCAATTCATCCATGCTCTGTTCCAGGGGAAAATCAAGGTTGTAATTCCCCTTGCAGCATATTTCAGGTCAGATGAAGAAGAAGGTGGTTTGATGTGGATGAACCATTTACAGAATCACAGAATATCATACCAGTCTACGAAAAGGGCAAGAAGGAGGACCCAGGGAACTACAGGCCAATTAGTCTCACCTCTATCCCTGGGAAAATAATGGAGCAACTCGTTCTCGATGTCATCTCCAAACACATTGAAGAACAAGAAGTTACAGGAAGTG
>KZ505639.1:3389497-3406037 GCA_002844005.1 Limosa lapponica baueri | reverse complement strand
AGGCTCAAAGAGCTGTGGCTCTTTAGCCTGGAGAAGAGAAGGCTGAGGGGAGACCTTATCTACGTTTACAAGTACCTAAAGGGTGGGTTGAAGGATGTTGGAGCTGGACTCTTTTCAGTGGTTTCCAGCGACAGGACGAGGGGCAATGGGCACAAGCTGGAACATAGGAAGTTCCATTCAAATATGAGGAAAAACTTCTTCTCCTCTCCTCTCCTCTCCTCTCCTCTCCTCTCCTCTCCTCTTCTCTTCTCCAGGCTAAACAGCCCTAGCTCTGTCACTCTTTCCCTACAGGAAAGGTGCTGCAGTGCTTTCAATACCGTCCTGGACTTTTCACTGGACTGTCTCCAGTTTGTGTCTCTTGTACTGAGGAGCCCAGAACTTGACACAGTATGCCAGTGGCCTCACCAGTGCTGAATAAAAGGAAAGATCACCTCCTTTACTAACCTGATGGCAGTGCTTTGCCTAATGCAGTCCAGGATACTATTAACATTGACTAACCTGATCTTGTTCTATGACAAGGTGACCCACTTAGTGGATGAGGGAAAGGTCATGGATGTTGTTTACCTGGACTTTAGTAAAGCTTTTGACAACTTTTTCCACACCATTCTCCTGGAGAAACTGGCTGCTTACAGCTTGGCTGGGTGCATTCTTTGCTGGGTGAAAAATGGGTTTGGTGGCTGAGCCCAAACAGTCGTAGTGAATGAAGTTAAACACAGTAGTTGATTGGTCACAAGTGATGCTCCCCAGAGCTCGGTACTGGACAAGGGGATGAAGTGCACCCTCAGTAAGTTTGCAGATGACACCAAATTGGGAGGGATTGTTGACCTGCTTGAGGGTAGGAATGGTCTTCAAAGGGATCTGGACAAGCTGGATCGACAACTCCATGCAATGCTACAGGCTGGAGGAAGAGTGGCTGGAAAGCTGCCCGGCAGAAAAAGACCTGGGGGTGTTGGTCAGCAGCCACCTGAATATGAGCCAGCAGTGTGTGCAGGTGACCAAGAAGGCCAACAGCATCCTGGCCTGTATCAGAAACAGTGTCCAGAAGGACTAGGGAAGTGATTGTCCCCTTGTACTCAGCAGTGTTGATGCCACACCTTGAATACTGTGTTCAGTTTTGGGGGGCGTCACTACAAGAAAGATATTGAGGTGCTGGAGTGTGTCCAAAGAAGAGCAACGAAGCTCGTGAAGGGCCTAGGGAGCAAGTCTTATGAGGAGTGGCTGAGGGAATGGGGTTGTTTAGACTGGAGAAGAGGAGGCTGAGGGGAGACCCTGTCACTCTCTACAACTACCTGAAAGGAGGTTGTAGAGAGGTGGAGGTTGGTCTCTTTTCCCAAGCAGCAAGTGATAGGACAAGAGGAAATGGTTTCAAGTTGTGTCAGGGGAGGATTAGATTGGCTATTAGGAAAAATTTCTTCATGGAAAGGATTATCAAGCACTGGAACAGGCTGCCCAGGAAAGTAGTGGAGTCACCATCCTTGGAGGTATTTAAGAGATGTGTAGATGTGGCATTCTAGGGACATGGTTTAGTGGTGGACTTGGCAGTGTTAACAGTTGGACTTGATGATCTTAAAGGTTTTTTCCAATCCAAATGATTCCACGATTCTATGGACATTCCTTGTTGAAAGGGCACATTGCTGGCTTATGTTCAACTTTGTGTCCATCAGGAGCCCTATAAGGGACCACATAATTTTTCCTAAACAAAGCAGCCTGAAGAGACTTTTAATGTCTCAAACACTGGCACTACTAGGCCTTCTGCTCAAGGAACTGACAAGGCTAATACCTGCTTATCTCATGTGCTATTCATGGGAAAGAGAGACACTGGTGTCTTGAGACCAGTCTTGAAACTGAACAGCTCTTGTTTCTCTCCTGTGAAGGACAAGCTGTTTCTCCTAAAAGGACGCTGTGCCCAGTGTTGATCCTTGTCTCATTATCCATGAAATAAATATTAAAGTTCACACCCCTGCATATGCTAATGAAGATTATCGAGATCATGCTAAACATACATGACTATAACTCTTGTCTCCCCACTCAAATCATTTTGCACGTCACCTGAGGCGGGGGGACAAACTTGAGATTAAACTGCCCCTAGGAAGGGAAGAAGAGAAAAAAAGAGAAGAAGAAGATTTATGACCCAGGAAGATTTTTTCCTGAGGACACTCTGAAAAGCACTTCTACAACCCACACTGACCAGAGTAACACTGGAAGCAGGATCGGTGATCCATCTCTCTCTCTCTCTCTCTCTCATTCTGCCTCTCATTCTTAATCTCTCCTTCTTGTTATCTCCTTCTCTAACCGTTTGCTTGCTATAATTCATTGTTTAGCTGTTATTAAGTACTGCTTGCCAAAGTTCATTGTATACCTGTTGCTAATTAACGTAATGCATACCTTACTGCCTGCCATAATTTGTTATATACCTAACTAATTATAATGGACCTAGTTAAGACCTGGTTACTAACCTAATAAATGTTTGTATACAGACCTTGAGATTTGTCTTACCTTAGTCTGTGCCTATAGGGATTTATGAATCTGAGCCACATACCCTGCCTCCTTTCTGGGCGGATGTGACAACACCTAGGTCCTTTTCTGTCAAACTGCTTTCCAGTTGGGTGCTCCCCATGTATGCTAGTGCTTGGGCTGGGTCCTCCCCTAGTCCAGTACTTTGTACTTCTGCTCTCTGTGCATCGTGAGGTTTCTGGCAGGCCATCTCTCCGGCCTGTTGATGTCCCCTGGGACGGCAGCACAAGCCTCTGGTGTATTAACCACTCTCTGTTCCATGTCATCTTCAAATTTGCTGATGGTACACTCTACCCCATCATCCAGATCATAAATGAAGATTTTAAGCAGGACTGGACCCAGTATTAGTCCCCAGGGTATACCACTAGTTATTGGCTTCCAACTAGACTTTGCATAGCTGTTCACTGGCCATACAGTGAATGGCCAGGATATTCAGCCAGTTCTAAATACACCACACTACCTGCTCTTCCAGCCCATATTTTTTCAGCTTTTATATAAAGATCTTATGGGAGACAGTGGCAAAGGTCTTACTGAAGTCCAGGTAGAAAATATCTGCTGCTTTTCC
This sequence comes from Limosa lapponica baueri, assembly GCA_002844005.1. Taxonomy (NCBI): domain Eukaryota; kingdom Metazoa; phylum Chordata; class Aves; order Charadriiformes; family Scolopacidae; genus Limosa; species Limosa lapponica. The sequence continues at coordinate 3,402,958 of KZ505639.1, read as the reverse complement.
CTCATCTACCAGTCATTTCATCATAGAAGTTGATCGGGTTGCCCAGGCATTAATTCCTCTCAGTGAATCCATGTTGACTGCTCCTGATGATTTTCTTGTCCTTCATGTGCCTGGAAAAGATTTCCTGGATTAGCTGTTCCATCACTTTTCTGGAGTTCAAGGTGAGTCCTGTAGTTCCCTGGATCCTCCTTCTTATCATTATTAGAATCATAGAAAAATAGAGTGGTTTAGCTTGGAAAGGGACATTAAAAATCATCGAGTTTCAAACCCACTGCCATGGGCAAGGACACCTCCCACTAGACCACGTTGCCCAAAGCCCCAGCCAGCCTGGCCTTGAACACCTCCAGGGATGGGGCATCCACAATTTCTCTGGGCAACCTGTTCTAGTTTCTCACCACCCTCACAGTAAAGAACTTCTTCCATATACTTAATCTAAATCTCCCCACTTTCAGTTTAAAACCATTACCTCTCATCCTATTACTGTATTCCCTGATAAAGAGTCTCTCCCCATCTCTCCTGTAGGTCCCCTTTAGGTACTGGAAGGCTGCTATAAGGTCTCCCCGGAGCCTTCTCTTCTCTGGGCTGAACAACCCCAACTCTCTCAGCCTGTCTCATAGGAGAGGTGCTCCAGTCCTCTAATCATCTTCGTGACCGTTCTCTGGACCTGTTCCAACAGGTCCATGTCTTTCCTGTGTTGAGGACTCCAGAGCTGGACACAGTCTTCCAGGTGGGCTTTCACCAGAGTGGAGTAGAGGTGCAGAATCACCTTTCTCCACCTGCTGGTCACATTGCTTTTGATGCAGCTTTCTGGGCTGCCAGTGCACATTGCCTGCTCACATTGAGCTTCTCATCAACCAACACCTCCAAGTCCTTTTTCTCAGGGCTGTTCTCCGACCATTCTCTGCCCAACCTGTATTTGTGCCTGGGATTGCCCACGTGCAGAACCATGCACTTGGCTTGGTTGAACTTCATGAGGTTTGCAGTTGCCCACCTTTCAGGCCTATCCAGGTCCCTCTGGATGAGATCCCTTCCCACCAGTGTGTCAACCGTGCCACACAGCTTGGTGTTGTTGACAAACTTGCTGAGGGTGCACTCTATCCCACTGTCTGGTCCCATTACCGACCCCTGAGGAACAACACTTGTCACTGGCTTCCACTTGGAGCCATTGACCACAACCCTTTGAGTGCAGTCTTCCAGTCAGTTCCTTATCCACTGAGTGGTCCATCCATCAAATCCATGTGTCTCCAATTTTGAAGCCAGGATGTCGGGACAGTGTCAAATGCTTTCCATAACTCCAGGTAGATGACATCTGTTGCTCTGCCCTTGTCTACCCATGCTATGGCAATATTGTAAAAGGCCACCAAATTTGTAGGCATGATTTGCCCTTGGTAAAGCCATGTTGGCTTTCACCAATTACCTCCTTATTTTCCACGTGCCTTAGCAGAGATTCCAGGAGGATCTGCTCCATGATCCTCCCAGCCACAGAGGTGAGACTGACTGGCCTGTAGTTCCCCATGTCTTCTTGAAGATACGTTGAAGTGACATTTTCTCTCTTCCAGTCTCAGAGTACTTCATCCATTCACCAGAATTGATAAAAGGTAATCAAGAGTGGCCTCACAGTTAGCCAGCTTCCTCAGAACTCTTGGGTGCATCCTGCATCCCATCAGTGCCCATGGACTTATGTATGTCCAGTTTGCTTAAGCATTTCCTGATTTGCTCCTCTTCCACTAAGGGTACGTCCTCCTTGTTCCACACATTCTTCCTGGTCTCTGAGACCTGTGATTCCTGAAGGCCAGTTTTGCTAGTAAAGAATGAGGCAAAGAAGGCATTCTGCAGCTCAGCTTTTCCCATGTCTTATGTAACTGTGTTCCTCACCTTATTCAGCCCACATTTTCCCTAGTCTTCCTTTTGTTACCTATGTACTTATAGAAACCCTTCTTGTTGTCATTGACATCCCTCACCTGATTCAATTCCATTTGGACAAACCACAAACCTCCAGTTTGAAGCCTCCAACAGAGGAAGGATGGCTACAAATATGACCATGTTGAGTAGAGGCCACTGAAAAAGTGGGGCTGGAGCTCTTGCCCTGTGAGGACCAGCTGTGGGACTGGGGCTGGTTCAGCCATGATAAGGGACTGTTTTGGAGCACGCAACGGCATCCCCAGTACTGGTGGTCATGCATGGAAGAGATGCAGCCGGGTTCTTCACAATGGTGCATGGTGAAACACAAGCAGCTCAAGCTGGAGATAAGGAGAAACCTTTTCCTCATTAAGACAGCCCAGTCATGCAGCCAGTGCCAAGGAAAGCTGGGCTGTCTCTAGCATTGGGTGGTTTTACACTCCCACTGGGTGCGTGAACTCCCACTGCTCTGAGTGGTCTGGTTCAACCCCTTGGCTGAGCCTGCTCCTGGACACAATCTGAGGCTGGAGACCTCCCCAGAAGACCTCCCTGCCATCATGAATTATCTTGTGATCCTACAGTCAAATGAAATAATATTATTACAGCTACAAACTGTAGCCAGGATGAGATGAGCTAGGATCCCAAGTTTCTTGAGACGGGTGTTCAGTAATGAATTGATGTATCCTTAGTGACTCCTATAAGAACGCTGTCAGAGAGCATAACCTCAGCCTCCTTAGCCCAAATTGTTTGGCAGTTACACATGTACAAGAGCACTAATAAAGTGGGTTTTGCCTTGGAAAACTTAATTCTTATAATCCGTAGGATTTTTTTCTGCCATGTAAGTAAACATATCCTCAATTGCTTTGCTGAATTAAGGATCTTAACAATCAAGTCCAATCTGTCTACTGCGTCATTCTGCCAATTCTGTATAAATAATGAATGAATATTTGTAAAAAAATCCCACAAAATAAAATAAAATAACCCAAACCCAGTAAAAATTAGCTATAATAAATACAAGCAAAGTACCACCTTTACATATTGCTTTTATGTTTTACAGTCAGGAGTAAGGAGATAATGTATCTCATCACAAAAGTAAAACACATAGGTAAGTTAAACGACTGCTGCATGTCAGTGCAAATGTAACAGAAGTGAACATACGTGTTTCCCATCTCTTTTTAAACTTATGCAAACATTTTTATTCCCTTTCCCCAACAGGATCCTTTGAGAGCACATCGGTAATCAGTTGTTTCTATGTAAGCATCATGTCCTTTGAAAAGGTCTGTTCCTATTCTTTACTTTGTTGGAAGTGAAAAAAAAAAAATCAGTTAAGCGAGATTGATAACAATAAGAGATAGAGCAAAATTGTCTTTCTGGATATTTCTGCTTCAGACAGCCATTCAAAAGGTCACATTAGTAAATGAGAATTTTAGCCAGATAAATGAAATATTAGATTAATGATAAGACTTATTTGGGGAAATCCTGCTCTCAACAGATGTGTCCATACAAATGACGTGGCGAGGGAAAGCAAAGCTAGTGGTTCCAGACACTACTCTGGCAATAAAGCCACCTTGTTGATGCGGGTTGGCTAGAATAGGAGCTATGTCACTGAGCATAAAACACAGCGCAACCTAGCAGAGATCCTGCTGTGTTATGCAGGATCAGGGCACTAATTCCTTTGCCCTCTTCCTTTTGAAATCACCTGGCCTAATTACACAGCAGACAGCATAAATTGGTCTTTTTAATAACAATTCTTGCAAGAAGGGTAAGAATTCTCAGCCATACAAAGTAATGCTCTTAGCAAAGAAGCTAGAAACAGGGTACACTGGATCTATAGATAGAAGTTCACCACTTTTCTTCTATGGGACATCAACTATGTGGTTTAGTATGACGAAGTGGGTTCAGGTGACAACTTGACTAACCTGAACTTACTAAGAACAGTTTTAGAATGCACAGGTAGGAAGAAATTTCTGTACGTTCAGAACTACTGTTAATAAAGGTACTGAAAGTGCATAATAATGTTGCTCTTACAGGAGGAATAAAAATAATTTGATAAAGACTGAGAAATAAGTGCAGGAAGAGCATGATTCCATTTGATAGAGATTGATTTCATTTAGATTTGCTAAGTGTGGGTAATTGGGTGGGTGTTGTGAATAATATTAGAAGATGTGAATAACAAGGGCATGTGTTAAAGATGTAATTTTAATGAATAGAAGAAGATTGAATTTTAATGACCAGAAGAAACTGAGCAGAATTAGGAAAAAACTCTTGTAGTTTTCTCTTTTAATTTGACCCTAGTATCCTGGATGTAAAGGTGAAGTTTAAAATGACAGAAATAGAATTCTCAGTAACTCGACTGAAGCAGTAAATTTGGTCGGGTTGTTTTTTGTTTTTTTTTCCATAGGGAGGAATTTTATACTTCACTATCTGCATAAAGACTAGGTGTAGGCTAAACAATCCAAAAAGCAAATAAAATAACTTTTAATAAAGGCTATTATTATAATAAATTTTCATGACACATATTGTACTCAAGTATAATGGTTTAACCTGTATGACATCATAAAATAGCCTGGCTTGCAGTCATTACCGTTTTACAGAAGTCCAATCTGGCAGAATTTTTCCATATGGTTTTAAGACACAGAAACTGTAATGTAGGAGAAACTAAGGGAGCAGGTGGAAATGGAGAACAACGAAAAAAAAACAAAAAACCTGTACCAAGAAAAATCTGTGCTCCGAAGATCTTAGTTTCTCATCCTGTTTCTCAGGATTGTTAATGTTCACCCTTAAATACACATACATATATATATTTGGGACAGAAATAAAAAATAAATCTGGGGGGAAAAAGCAAACAAAAAACTAAAATCACAAGCAACAACCTAATCTTCCTGCAGGTAGGAACGCAGACTAACAAGTTCCAATGATAAAAACCCATAAATATCTACTTCAGCAGTGATGTATGGATATAGTTACAAAATCTAGATGCAACAAGATTCAGACATGCAGTGGTGATATGGATTGTCTTAGTAGCTGCTACATGCCATGTTGCACCAGGCAGTGATAATTAGAAATATTTTTCTGTAAGACACTGGCATCTGCCCGTAGAAACATGAATGAGTCACCTGTAAACTTGAAGATAAACATGTCCCTACATTTATTTAGATAAGTTGTTTGCTAATAAAATGTGGCTTTATTTAATTGCCACAGGACTTCTTAAAAACCTAATTTGGAAGAAGCTAAACATAAATGAAACAGCACATATGAATCCTTTCAGAATGTAAAATCCATTTTTTTTATAATCACCACTACATATTCCTTTCTCCTGCACTATATCTTCATTTCTCAGAAAGATACATTTTACTTGATCTTCATGTTCATAACTTGTCAACCCTGAAGATTGCTATGAAAAAGTAGTTTCATAACCATACTGTATAGCTAACACAGGTTTCAAGGAAACATCTTCAAGATCCTGTATAACTTATGCGAATCATGGTTTTAAACATTAGAATATAATAATTCAAATATTCACCAACTAGTGGGAGTAGCTATGCAACTGTTTTTGAAGTGGGATATTCATCCCAGATTAATTTTTGGTTTAAATTACATTCTGAGGAGGGGAGATTAGTTTTTGTTTGAGTTCTCATGTATTCTAATGTAGTGCTAATGTTTTCTCATGATTTCTACAGATTTGAGCAATGATCTACAGGCAACACTGAACTAATACAATTTGCTGGAGCTCTTCCACATAAAAATGACCTTGGAATTCCTGATGTGATGTGATCAATATAGTTAAAGCTGAGGGTGGCAACTGTCTCCAGTATAAGGGCATTTGTCATAGTGACCAGAGTAAAGTACATTTCCCTAACGCCTTAGCTTTCTTTTAAGAACCATGTATATTGTAGATGTTAAAGTGTATGAATAGCTGTTCCTGAGCTTCTCCTAGGAATACCAGAAGTTGAGGGTTATTCTATGACTCATTGAAGAGGACTTATTTTTCAGTTTTGCATAAAACCTCCTAATTCAATTTCTGATGTTGAGACATATAAAAAAAATAACAGTCCACTTATAAACATACACATATAAACACTTGTAGTACAGGGATAACATTTTGAAAAGTCTTCAATGATGTAAAAATTATGGTCTCATCTTTTGAAGACTTTCCAGAAAAAGAGAATGATGGACTTAACAAAAAAAAATCCTATTTATCGCTGTGTTTCATAATGAGAACAGAGTGAAACGCAAGAACCCTTTCCAACATATGAAGTACGGTTATGAAGTATTTCATGTTGCCCAGATGTAACAATTTATACAAGCTGTACCTCCACAGTACAAATATGTCTAGATACTCAGAAAATTGTGATTTTCTAACAAAAGGAGAGAGAAAGAGTCTCTTTTTACAGTCTATTTCTTCATATTGGATTATAACTATTTCCTGGTACTTCATGTGTTTAAGTTTTGAGACTAAGTTCTACAAATCACTCTTTCTGGCCAAATATAAGAATTTGACAGTGAAGATTCAACTAATTCCCAACACAGAAGCCTCCCTCTTTAATATAATGGATGAGAGAAATTACCTTAAATGAGTATTCCAAAATTGGAACAAGCTTTTTTCACACTACTGGATTCACAGGTAATTTCCAGCGCTAGGTTCCAAGATTTTAAACTGACAAACTGGAATTTGCTGTAGTCTTTCTTTTTCTTGACATTTCTAAGATGCGGGACTATAATAATTGTCATCAACAGCAACTAGACTCTATGTGGCAGGGAATTAAATAGAGAAAAAAATCAGTTGAAAATACCTCTCTCTACTCCAAGTTAAAGGTACTCCATATTTTCTTCTGAAGTCATCAAATAACACTGAAAAGTTACCATATCACTTGGCTTCAAGTTAACAGATATAAAATTAAGCAGCCTTCTCAGCTATAAAACACACACTCACAAAAAATCAAACCAATTAATTTCAAACAGGAGATATTGTGCAAAATTGCTTAGCATTTGACACCTGTACATTACTGGATAGACTTTTCAGATAAGCTGATAATAATTTTTGTGGAAGAGAAGCAAAAATTTTCCTTTCAAAACCTTTACCATACACTTATAAATAGGTGAAATTCCCTTATTATAGAGATATTTATAATATCCTTCCCATCAAGAATTTACTGGTTTATATCTGCTAAATAATGTTCTAGCTCACATTTATAAATAAGCACTCTGTGTGTGTTGTGGTGGTGGTGGAGCAGTGTATTTAGGGATTGCTATCTGTTTCTTTACAAATTTATTGACATACGTTTTGACAACGGTTGTGATGACACTGTGTTGTACAATGTACTGTAGCAGACGAGGGTATGTCCCAGTTTTAATTAAAACAGAATCAACTTTCTGTTTAGTAATTTTACATTTTAGCTAGGCCTCTTCTAACTGTCTGAAACTAATGTCATACTGTGGAGAAAACTGCTCGTTCTGAGAGTGATAAGATCAATGTTTGTGCTACATGCCAAGGAATGGTATGCAGAGAGGCTATTGCTTATACTTATTGCTATAGCAACCAAGGTCAGCCAATTTTGTTATTTGCCCCATTAGAGGGGTCACACCTGTCTGGAGGAGCAGACAGGACAGGTGACCCAAAACTGACCAACTTGGGTATTCCATCCCATCTGTCCCATGCTCAGTATAAAAGCTGAGGGAACAAAACGTCAACTCTGTTTCTTCAGTGGCCGACGTTCGGAGACGACTTTGTCTGTTCATCTGCCTTTGATCCTGATCCGTGTGTTCCTGACTCCAGAGCTGGAACCCAGTTGCCATCTGTCGCTAAATCATGTCTGGGACCTCCCCAGTGCCTGCCGGTGACGTCATCCTGGGAGCATGATACGGTTTTGTATATATTGTATCTATTTCATTATTTTCTTCTTTTTGATTTTAATATTCAGTTTCTTCATTTAAGTAGTTTAGTTAATTCTAGACTTCTAAATCTCCTTATCTCTTTCTCTCCTCTCTTTTGCAGGGGAGTGGGGAAGGGCCATCTGTCAGTCTGGTTTGGTAAATTTGGCTGAAACCACAACAGTGTAACATTTTCTCATTGTCTGTTTTAAAGTGGTGTTTTAGCCTTATGACTTAAAAACAGAATAAAGAAAGTAAAGATATAAAATGGCTGAGTGGGTATAGAAGTGAGTAGGAAACTTACAGTAGGTACTCAACTCCATTACTGTCCACGTAACCTTCTCACATCACCTCTTCTGTCTCCCTTTCCTGCTACCATTTCTTGTGTCCTATGCTTGACTGTAAACTCTTTGGAGGACAAACTTGCTCACTCTCTGTCACAGCGTAGCATCAATCCTTGGAAGCTGACACACTGCTGTTTCCTTAAAAAAAATATGGAGACTATAGTAAATATTGTTATTGGAAACATGGTTTTTATCTTTTCCTTTAGCGTTGAATTTCAGTACACATTCCATTGTGAATGTTTTGATGGCTGGTTATTCCATCAAAACTAAGTAACAAATAAGGTTTTCTAATATTTCTTTCTGTATAAAAATTTAATGCAAAATACTGCCTTGTGGTTTTCTTCTGTAGCAAGAAATGGGACTTTTGGTCACTACTACCAATATTCGTATAATATTAGGCACCCATGAAGCTTACTACTTCCACTCCAAGACTTAATGGTTCTCTTAGAGGCCGCTGAAACCATTTTCAGAGAAATAGAGTGAGAGATGGGAAGAGAGGGAAAGTTACCATGACAAGTTAAGAAGAAAAAGTCCAGACAGCTAGTTTCTCTGAGTTCCCATGATGTTCTTTTGAACAATCTTTGCTTTCTGATGCATTATCTCATCAAGGAGCAAGAGCCACCATGTAAGTAAGCACCCATTTGCTCATTGTTTCCTGTTAAAATATTCTATTAATCTTCACTAAACAAAACGCAGAAGTAAACAAATAAAAGTACTAAAAGCTAAATACTAGTATAATTCCATTGTTAATACAAAAGATGCAGCAAGCAACAGAACTACTTCTCTATGCACTCTTTAACTATATCACTTCCTTTATCCCCTTAGCTATTAGACGAACACATAATGTCTGGAAAGAAATGCTATTTCAAGCTCTAATTCTGTTAATCTTTACATATTCAAATACCTTTGCTGGAACACAACAGAGCTCTTTGTGAAAGTACGGCTAGTCTTGTTTCTAGATTTTTGTAGGCTAAACACATATGAGAATTTCAAAGCAAATATCATTAACTGGGCAATAACGACTGAACTTGCACGAATAAATTATGGCAGAGTATCAAATGACAGGCAGGTGATTCAAGACAATTATAGGCCTATAGGTTATTTCAGAATTACCTCTCTTTTGACACATGCTATGATATGTAGCCCTCAGTGCAAAATCTAAAGATCTGCCTCTGTTGGAGGTTATACTAACTCGTATAGTAAGGGCATTTAAGAAATTTACTGGCACTCAATGAGTAGCGTAGAGCCTATTTTTAATTGTTCATATGTCTGTGTATAAATGTCCCCAGTTTGAAGCTTTGCAAAGTAGTTAACCACAGACTTGATGCTTATAACATAGAGCTAAAAATCTTATATAAGGACAACAATCCAGAGCTGAAAACCTTACATTTATTTAGAAAGCTATCCATTTATTAGGAATGATGAAGAAAATTCAACAGGTTGTTAATCAGAAATACATTTGAACTACTACTACTAAAATAACTTGGTCAGGTAGAGAAAATAAGTGTACGACATACATAGATTTAATACATAATATAATATTAGATCAACAAATCATAGAGTCAGAAAAACTTTTTTTTTTTAATAAGAATACATTAGTATGGGTCAAGAAAGAAATATCAGGTTATCAAGTAGAAACATAATTAGTGTCTCCACAGAACAAGGTACTTATATGCAGCTTGCAAAGACTATCTGCTATTAGTTTCAAGGAGCCATGTCCATCAAGATTCACAGCACTCAGACTCAAGTTGAAAAAAGACCCCAAAAACAACAATAAAAAACTAGTAAGCAAAATCCACTAATCAGAAATGTTACTTACAGATCCCATTACAATGTCAGTAAGAAAATTTACATGTGTAGTAGGTCTGATGTAGTTTTCCCATGTGTTTGGAGACTGACTCATTCTCTACCTGCAAGATGATTTAGTTATATATGGAAAAATTCTGAATCACTGTCTTGAATAATATTCAACAGCATACTTTCTGAAAATACATATTTACAAATAAGGAAAGCCATCTTTCAGAGTAAATTCATTCAGCCTCTGTATTAAGTTGATTTACATAAGCATTGTGGAGAGGAGAATTACCTCCTGGTGCTAACCCAATCTCCACATACGGTCTTTTTGATCTGTTAATCAGATTTCCTGTATCCTTAGATGATATCTTAATTGCTTATGCCCTCACATAAAAGAAAAAGAGAGAGAAAGATATTCAATTATCCTTAAGGAGGCAGGAGTAACTATTTATATGTTTTTCACAGTACTGTGAAAGTATATTAAACATAGTTTACCATCATAGAAGAATTACATTTAATAACAAAAAATATACTGAAAATTCTGTGTGTTTTTCACTACCCTATTTTCTGCATAAATTCTAGATCAAGTGTCCTCTGGAATTTTATCCGTACTCCAGAAGCTTTATTTTGTGACGTTTCTCAGGTATGTAGATTACTGCCTTGAAATTCGCATATTTAATGCAAAACTGTTCCACAGCCGTTCTGGGTTCACCACTGCACAGCACAAAATCTGTTGGTTATGTTTCCACAACTCTAATACCATCTTCAAAGACAGTCAGAGACTTCATTGAAGAAGCACTGTAGTGTTTTTCTCTCTTACCATATTTGAGACAACCACCACTGTTACACTGCTGGGTCCCGTATTTTTGCCTTTACAGTAACAAAAGATGTAAGACACTGGGTACCAGTTTTCCATTCTAACTGCTTATCCATGAGACCATTCCTTCTGTTTATGCTAGATGGAGGACATTTAACTATTTAATTTGCATAGAACTATTAACACATCTCTTTAACAATCAATAAGTATTTGATTCTGATAGCTTGTTTCCTTCACTTTTCCCCTTGATCTGTAGGATTTCCAACAGATCTAACAGTAAGGACAACATTTGCATCCTTACTGATAATTTCACGTGATTAATTTATGCATGAAAATAATCATGCAGGAAGGATGGAACATGACTATTTCATTTACAGACAAGTAAGGCAGCCTACGTACCTGGTAGCTTTTTAAAAAAAAAAAATAGAAAAATTAACTCAGTAACCATAACTACACTATATGCAACTCTTTATAATGTTGATGTAAAGTTGTTGAATAGGGGCTGATATTTGAGTACAGACTCTTAAATGCAGGCATGTGTCTGCCAATTATTGTGTTATCTAAACACACTTTTCATAGCAATCACTAAAATTTTAAGAAGGATCTTGAGAGTCAGGATGACATAATGTCTATGATTAGGTAAAAATTACTATCTCAGTTGTAAAGTATTATGCAGGATACCCATTTATCTCTCCATTCTCTCCACAGCTGATAGTTCTAAAATGAGATTAGTGCACACAGCAACATGCATTATTTGAACATCAATGGGTATGTTATTATACTAGAAGGAGTGTGTGCACGTGCATTACAACCTGATTTAGTTGTTAGACAAAAAGTCCAAAATTGAACCAGATAGCCAAAACTGGAATAGGAAGTGAGAAGACTATATCTATCTGAGATTTGCAGAACTAAAGCAAAAGACACACCAGTTAATTCCTTAGGTCATTGAAGAAATAAAAGATATCATTAATGTTAAAGTTCACCTTCACCGAAAGTGTCAAGCAAGTAGAAGCCAAAGTTGCTCCTATATTTCCTTTTGAGTATGGATGAAAGTGGGGAATCTCTGGTTATTTTTCCAATAATGTCAGTAAAACTGTCACAAACATTTTAGACAAAACTTTCTCTATGCTTCTTAAGAAGCCAGAAAACAACATTCTGTTGCTTATGTCTATAGATATTTTTTATTCGTAAAAATAAAACCAACAGCACAGCAATAACAGAAACAACAAAAACAAACCTTGCTTTTCAAAGCATACCTATACCACAAGACACCTGTATATCCCAAAGGACCAGAAAGTGTGATCTTATTTTCATACAGCACAAGATACCCGGAGCTATTATAAGAGCTCAAGGAGAAACTGTGCAATATGCACAACTGGTAGAGTCAGAAGTACAGGTTAGAGACATTTACAGTTCTATTTGGATTTGTTACTTGCTTAAATAGTGTTTTGGTTGTTCACAAAACAGAACATGATTGCGTATGCCATGTTGAAGTTATACCAGTTGTATTTTTTATTTCGTACTTCTTCTAAAACCACAATTAACACAATCATAGAAACCTTGTTTGGTCTTCAGTCTGATATTTTCATGCCTGGTGAACATAAGATATCACTGCATGAAAAGGTGGCTCTGCTGGTTGCAGTGCATTCTTGCTTTTCTATAGACACAAAGACTCAAATGAATTGACTGAAATGAGTGAGAAACCCATAAGCAGTACACAATAAATCCTGAAAACACGGATCCATTTTGGACAGCTTCCCAGAATTGCTCTGTCAGCTAAAGATCTTGCAGGAGGCCAATTCCTCATTTTCTTCAAAGACTCCCGACATGCTTTGCCTTAGTTCTTTCTCATGTTATTTTCTTTGTTGACTCTGATTGCTTAATTTTTTTAGTTTGTAATTTTTATTATTTTTTTTTTATTGCTCCATGGAAATTCATATGCCAACAGTACTGTGGCTGGTATTCGAAAATTCAAACACTATATAAATGTCTAACACTTTTCTAATAGCTGGCATATAGTTTTTTTTTTTACATACACAGTTTATGTCAGCACATATGAGTTTTTCATTTGTTAACCATAGCAAAACTTATAGTTACAGAAAAACTTAATCATAAAAACATAAAAAGAGAAATAGTATTCTCTAATAAAATCTACAGACTAAAATCTGTAGACTTGAATCTGTAGGTTAAGATTTATAAAAGTGTATAGATTTCACTAGTGTCCTACTTATCTTATGCTCTATCAAACTACATAGGATTTTATATTATTGTTCCTTGAGGTTATACATCTCTGTTGGCTTTGAAGGTTATGGTACTTTTTTCTCTGCCATTATGTAAAAAGGCATGCCATTTTTGCCTAAGTAAAACACAAAGATGTTATATTCTTTAATTTAATAACCTGTAAATGCATTTGTTATTGTTTAATGACCCAATCCTGCATTAAAAAATAATCACAGAATAACAGAATGATATAATGGTAGGAGCTGGAAGGGACCTCTAAAGATCATGTAGTCCAACGCCCCTGCCAAAGCAGGTTCACCTAGAGCAGGTCACACAGAATGGCATCCAGGCAGGTTTTGAATATCTCCAGAGAAGGAGACTCCAGGACCTATCTGAACAGAGTGCTCTGTCAAGTAAGGAAGTTTTTTCCTCATGTTCAGATGGAATTTCCTGTGCTTCTTGTCCTGTCACTGGGCACCACTGAAAAAAGACTGGCCCCATCCTCTTGATACCTGC
>KZ505639.1:3365749-3376028 GCA_002844005.1 Limosa lapponica baueri | reverse complement strand
CAAGGGGAAAAAAAAGCCAAAAAGGAGACCTTAGATAAGACACTGTGTATCTTATTTTGTACTTTGTCCTGTCTTCATAGAATCTGCTCTCTCTCTTCCATAACACAAGATAAAAACTCTGCAAAATATCACAGAAGAACCACTATCACTAGGTATATTGGAACATAAATATAACTGCTTGAGCCCTGCCATTTCTTATTTAGTATATGAATAATTTTTAGAAGAATTTAAGCATAAGAGAATTCCTCTACATAAATAATATCTACTCTTAGGATTGGATTGGACCAAATTAATGTACATTTGATTACATTGGAGTGATGGTTACTTGTTTTACTACAGTTCTGGTTTTGTCTTTCTGTATGCACTTTGTCCTGAAACACGCTTTCTTGGTTTTTGGAGTAGACTTAGGGACACAGATGTGGCAAGTCCAGCTCCATCATATTTTGTCCAGGAGTGTTTCTCAGCAAAGGAGAAATACATTACCGATCATATTTTTTGTTCTCTGTATTAAAGCTAATGGGGAGACAATGTGTAGAAATGTGCATTTGCAAATATTTTACTTCAAGATTTATGTGTCTTTGGGAAAGAAGTCAGTCATACAACATTTTTAGAGAAATTCTCTGTGTGTGCATTCATGCATACACATGTTCTAAGTGCATGGAGTCTGGAAAAATGACGCAGTGTTATGAGCCCTACTGGAGCTCTGAATTAGAGGTCAAATCTTGTGTTCAAGTTCAGTAGAAAAATATCCTCGTGGTTTGCTCTTAACTCTTCAAATTCAGATAAATTTACATTGAATAATATCAGAATTGTATGCTGTGGGTTAGTCTATAGTTTTGTTTTGTTCTGTTTTGTTTTGTTTTTTTCTCCAATGCATCCACAGCTTATATAATTTTACTTTATTAGGAGGGGAATAGAGAGCTTGATATTCCTTGGCCATGATGTTCGAGGATCTTTTTCGAGGACCCACTACACTTCTGTTTCTGAACTACTGTGGTATTAAACAGTACAGCCATTCTTACAAATGGGTAAAGTATCATAATTTGTTCCTGCCAAAAGCCTATAAAGGTGTATGTAAGCTATAGACACCCTATCTGGGTAGAAGTACAGGAGTATGCAAGTGCATCCAGTATACTTGTATGCGAGTGTGTTTTCCTGTATATCTACACAATTACTTTTTTGAAGCCCATGACTACAGAGTTGCAAATACCTGAAAACAGCTTTAGATTTTTATAAGTCTGAATATAGTTAAACTGCTTGCTGTGAAAAATGACTCCTGTTTTAACAAGGAAAGTTATGATTTTATATTAAGTAAGTATCCATCTCAATCTTCTTCACTTATACAATAGGAATAGTAGAGGTAAGACTTTCCAGAACTCTAAACATGCTTTAGTTATTTACAATAACTTAAAATAAATTATAATCCATACCTTTGGTTTTAGGAGTTTCATACCTGTTTTTCTTTATTGCAACTGAGTTTGAAAACAGAGTGTGACAAAGAGACTGAATATAGTATCCATATGTTGGTATCATGGGTACGCCTTTACTAAAATGTGTACACATACAGATAACATAGTTTTTCCTATTTCTGCAACATACTTCTTTCCCAGTTATTTATGATAAAGCTACCTTCAGTTTCTTCTTTCTAGATGTTATATGTATGGATACACATATCTATACACAGAGATAAGAAATAATTTTGGAAAGAACTGAATCCATTCTAAGACACTCTTATATTCACTTTTTTGGCAAGACTCCATTCATGGTGTTTATTTTTTATTAAACCTCTTCTTCTTGACAGAATAGCTTACTGGCACTAAACTGAAAATAAGTATATAGACAATAACCTTCAAATGCCCCAGATCATAACATTACCATCATCAGTGTTTTAAATAGTTTTAGATTTTTCTTTCTGATATTGAATCAGTTTGCAGTTTATGCAATTTCTAACTATGCAGTATAGAATTTTGTATTTTGGGTGGTTTGTTTTTTTTTAAATTAAAACCAGAGTTTTAGAACAAGAAAAGCCTACAAAAATGCATTTGAAACAAATTAAATATTAGATGTTGACTTGTTTCAAGGCATTATTATTATGATTTTTAAGAAGAGGAAAGGTTAAGCTGATCTCTAACATTTGCACAGCAACAACACATCTGTGTACCTAGGTGTTGATAAAGACAGATGGTACATGGAGTAACAGCTGCCGATGTAAAACATGCAATATGCAGTGTAGGAGTTGAAAAGAAATCAGTTGGGCCAGATCAAAATACTAAGGTAAGACTGTATGCATCACAATGTGTCGAGATTAATTGCTTTTCTAAAATTAGAACCAAAAAATTCTGAAATAGCACTATCTGATGCAGATCAGAAAGGTTTTGAACAATTCAGCTCTTTAAAATGGAATCATTCAGATGCTGCTGGGAATGATTAGCCTTTAGCACCTGAATGTGGGCCAGTAAACAGACCAATAAGTGAAGAAGGAGGCTAGGGGCTGGAACCAATATGTAGAGTCTCTCTTTGATTCGTTCTTCCTCAGGCTTTGACTGAACAGCTTTTAGAAGGAAATGCATTCTGTATGACAGCCATGGTGCAGTCAGTGGCAGCAGCTTAATACATTTTCAAACCTCACTACCAGAAAACTCTACCCTTGATCTAAAATCAAGGTTTGATACATCTTCTTATTTACCTCAGGTATTATGGTACTGGTGGGGACTGAGAAGATGATTCTGATTAGGGTGGAAGTAACAAGCTGAGATGATCAAGACTATTACTTTCAGTAGGATTAGGCTTTCTGGTTGTCTCAGTTTAGAAACTGAAATCATATTTTTGTGCATTTGCAGAACAGGAAAACAAGGCAGCGGGATAGCACCAGGGACTACTGGTATGGCAAGGATTATATTTCTGCTCAGAAGGAAGGAGGTACTTTGGTCCAATTCAGTAGTTAGATAAAACGGGGACGTGAACTCTCTTAGTAGGTGTCTCTTCTTAATAGGAGCCTTCAATAGAAGTCTTCAAGTATTGTCAGATGTTCAGTAGCCTGCTATTCACTTACAAATACGGTCTAATACGGTGTTCCCCACATGATATAGTGATAAATCACAGAAGTGCCAATTAAAATGGAACACTTATTGTGTCAATCATTTAAAAGTAATGTTAAGTTCTCATAACTCTCTTTCAAAAATAAAAGGTATAATAAAAGCTTTATATTCAGAGCTTCCTCTTCACATTGGTGCCTCCTGGTAATAGAGGGGTTCTTACAAGCTTGATTATAATTGAAAATCTTTTGCTTTATCATTTTCATGTTTTCAAATTCTGATGACTCCATTTGAGAGTATCCTTCATCTGATAAAACTGGACCCAAATACTGTCTTAGGGCATTCTTGTTATAAATAGTTGGCTTTTACTGAAATTTTTAAGACTCAACACAAACTTTCATACATCCACTCAAAAAACCCCAAAACCTCTGCTCACAAAACAAAACATGAAGGTACGAGATGAAATAAACTGGAGAACAAGTATCTCTTATATTCACTATGAGGATGAAAGTACCAGTTACAAGCTAACATGGATTAAAAATTTGTCTTTATGGGACCTGCTCCTTTTTCATCTCCCTGTTTGCCAATCTGTACATTATTGGTCTGGACAAAGTTCAAATATAGCTCTTCCTTTGTTGTCACTGCATAGCCTTTTTTTTTTTAACCAAATTATTTTCTAGCTTTGTGATGAGAAGTTTGTATCACACTGTCCCAATTAGTTGTCTTTATGCTAGTCTAGGGTAGCATAACTGAGAAGAATAAAAGCAAACTGGCCTTGCCATGGGTCCCATGTTTTTTGAGTCAGCTTCTAGATGGCCTCTTAGAGTTACATGAAAACTCTCATTAAATGATGGCGTTTCTAATTTCTGTCTGACCAAAAGGGCTTTTTCCACCAAATGTCATAATTTGTCTTGTTATTGACATTTTCAACTTCCTCTCCTTTGGAATACGCAATAATTATTTTATGGCTCACCAACACATTTGTTCTGCAGCCTATTACATGAACAATTCAGATTGCGTAATTATAAATTTCCATCCACATTTGTCTTTTCTATTTATTTAATCACTGCTTTACCACAGAGGTAAGCCTTCCCTTCTTTCCTTAACATCTTTTATTAAGAGCTTAGGTGCAGCAGCATGTTTATTACAGACATTACAATTGTTATACACTAATCTTACATACATATTATTAGCAGTAATGGGGCACAACAGAGTCAAGCCTTCACCCGAATTTGTTTCCTTTTATGGATTTTTGTTAAAACCATAAGTGCAGATTTTCATTGCAGCGTGTGTGGGTTTAGCCACGCAATTCCCATTAATATTAAAAGGAATCACGCAGCTAAATCCCTGTACACCACATTGAAAATACTCCTTAATGTTATTTTAATGAAGATTCTTTTATGAGTAAATTATTTCAGAGTAGCTGAGCAGTTATTATCTTCCTCAGTTACTAGTGATCGCCCACAGGGTAAGTGTTCTGTAATATTAAATTGCAGCCCCCGTGCCTTTGTTATGTTGTTATGGGACCTTTCTAGTTATAAATGATTTTCATTGCGGTGTGCAGTTAAAAACTAGCCAACAGAATAAAGCAGCAACACTTGGTTTTGGCTGCAAGTTGGAGCTGCCCCAGGGAGTCTTTAATTTATGGTCTGCCTTTTTGGTATAATCAAGGTGTTTATTTTTTTTTTCTGAAATGCATCCAGTTTGTTCCTTAGAGGGAACGTTTCTCTCCTTTTTGAGATTCATTCCACCTTGTTTGTGGTTTATGGATCTTTCAAGGTTGTTCTGGATTGTTAGTCATATACAGAATAACAGTATAAGTCTTTAATGAAACTTGGAACCATAATTTATTCATTTAGGTGTACTTACAGTTTGGTTTTGAAACTTGGCAAGTTGCACCCAGAAATCCACTGCATAATTAATTAGTGTATGTGAACTCTGTTATTCCTTCCATATACAAATTATATTAATCAGCAACTACCTTTTTTGTACATAGTGGTGGGTACCAACACAGACCTGCCCATATGCATGTCTTCCTATTCCCACTCCACCCTTCCTCTTCCTCCCTCTGCTCAGGAACACAGCATTTTTTTCTTATATCTTTGGGCTGGAGCACTATAGAACAAAATACTGTGGACTGAAGAGTTGCTAACATCTGTAAATTTTTATGACAATTTTTCAGAATTTTTTATTTTTTAACAGTCAATGAAATAAAGGGCTCAGCTCATTATTTGGTTCTAGTACAGGTGTTGATAGTCTTTTGTCAGTTCTGGAGCACTTTTTTTGCCTCTTTCTACTAGACTCATCCCTTTATCTAGGCCACAGAACTTAACCTTGGCTAACATATATATATATATATAACATAAAACATATTTTGAACTGTTTCCTTCATGTGGATGCATTCTCTTAGTGTGATGGTAAAATTTAATCCAAAACAATAAAAATGCCATTCTGTGGTTAAGAAAATTGCACCAGTTTTATAATTTATATAAAGCTATTCACTATGGGATTACTTTGATAGCCATGAAACAGTAAAAGTAGCCCACTGTAATGTTTTGCTTTGTTTGAGTTTTTTCCAACTCATATCAGGTTTTACAGTTTGATCTCTAGAAGAGGTAAAAAAAATCTCTTCTACGGGTTATGTGAGTATTCCTCCTAGGGATCAATATAATCGTCTCATTTAAGCCATAGACAATTATAATCAAAAGAATCAAGAAAGCCATTTACTGTGTCCTTGCTTCCCTTGGTATGACTCCACATAAGTGATTTCTTTGAGATCATGTCTTAAAGGCAGAGAAGGATTAGCTTGTGAATATATGAAAACTGATTAACTTCTATTGACAGTGGCTGATCTCACAAATTTGTTTCTTGCTGCTTACTAATAAAGAGTTCATGTGATGTGTCACAGCCCATGACAATACTAATGAGCATTAATTACATTACCCGTCCCCAATTGACTTTGTATGACATTACCAAAAGAAAGCAATCCACAGACTCAATCAATTCAAAAAAGACTTTTTCACCAGCCTTAAGAAATAAAAACTAGGCTAATAATTTAGTAAGTTTGGATTTCTTTCCTTGTTTCTTGGGTGTTTTTTTCAGTAAGTGGAAGTTCTTAGATATGAATCATATATATTCCAACATAAAATAACAATTTAAACATATAGTTTGTTTCAATATACAGTAAATGTGAGTTGAACATTCTTTTTGAAAAGTACTCTAAATATTGAGTAGACATTTTCAAAAGGCATTCTAATTATAAAATCTGTTTTACGCATTCCAGTCAACTGTATATAAATGAACATACTTTAAGCCATATTTCACAAACTGTATTAATTTCAGGTCCTCTGTCTCCTTTTTCCATTTCTTCTATTGATTTCTGAAAAACAAGATGATAATTGATTAGAATGAATGTGTATACTCCAGCCAATTTTGATATTTCATTTGCAACTTGGTTTGTGTCATGCCCCACTCCTTTGATCTAGTAATGAAAATGTGTCAGTATATTCTCATTACAGAAACAAGGTAAAGCGGCCTAGGCCTCCTGGGGACAGTAGAATTACAATATGTGAATTTAAATTGCTAAGCTGCAACCCCCATACTCCATACTTTGTAAATTTTATGTTGCATACTTAATTTATACCTTTAGCAATAACACAAATGAGAATTTAGAGACTATGTACATGAGATAACCAGTATTTCTGGAAATTTCAAATTAAAGAAAAAAATGTAAAAACCTGAAGCATGAGTGTTGCAGGTTATGTGTGCTAGAAGGATAAAGCACAACACACAACTAGGCACTCCAGTTCTTGTCTTGTTTATTATTTTGACTTTCACAGCAAAATATATTTCCCTTTGTTTGGTCATGGACTGAATTAAACATGGCAGAGCTGGTGGTAGTTATATGCAGATTCATCGATATACTGGGGTGATACCAAAAGGCAATGAAGCAGTATTTTCTTTAAAGACTCTTTCTTATCTAGTTGCCTATATAAATATGTTTACATAGTACTGCCATATTATTTTCATTATTGTTATTATTCCTCTATTTATATGTTGTAAGTATTTTGTATTGGATGTGTCTTTGACAGCAGAAAATAAAAAGGAGGGAATAGAAAATATTTATCCATATGCAACTTCAGCTCTATCAATCAAGAGAAACCTTGAAAGAAAACAGGCATGCAGCAGGCGGATGAATTTTTGCTTTATATAATGAAGGGGTAATGCTTTCATCTATGACTGCTCATGCTATTATTTTGCTGGATGGCGTATTTGGTACTGAACTGAAGATTCTTTAAAGACAGTCAGAAAAACTTTTACTGAAAAAACTTTATTCTTGTCCCAGCTTTCGGCTTTGGAGTGGTAATCTTATTTCCACATCTGGCATTCATAACTGTAAACTCACTTGTCAGCCTCAGGAAGGTCACAGTTGGAGTCTTGTTTGTAGAATTTGTAGAAGATGATCATGACTGAAGTAAAAAATAACAGAGATTGTTTGACTTAAAAATTTGACTTTTAAATAAAATATCTGCTGGACTATCAAACATTGTACTTTGAATATATAATAAAATTTCTTAACATAAAGATTCTATTTTTTAAATTGTTAAGATTTCAAGAAGAAAGTTTTTTCTTTTTTTCAAGAAGCAAGTTTTATAGTCTGTCTTGAGAAATAATTCCTTCCCATCTGGGCCTTTTGTTTGTGTAACAGGAGTTTCAATATGTTGGATGAACAATATCAGTCTATAAATAGTAATATTCTGTCTGATTCATGTTAACCATGTAGTGTGATATACAATACAAATGCTTGGAACTTGGCAAGAGACATTTCCTTGGTTTTACGGAAGTTTTTAAGATGAAGTATAACTGCACATTCTATGAAAGCATTAAATCAAGTTTTAAAAGTAGAGTGAAAGAGAATATAGATTTTCCACTCATTTAAAATTTAAAATTTAACACTGCACAGGCCTTTGTCTTGAAAGCTTCCAAGGATGGGGAGTGCATAGCTTTCTCAATGCTCTCTTCTATTGCTGCGTTCCTGTCCTCATGATCGTAAGAGTGTAAATCAGTGCTACTCTTTCTTACTAGCTTCACATATTGCATGTTTTTGAAAATACATTATTTTCCATGATCTTTCTCAGTAGAAAAGTGAGACTGGCTGGACATTATCTCCCTAGATAAATCAAGGATGTATGTTGGACTAATTTTTTTCTAGTTGTTAAATACTTCTCCCAGTTACCATGACATTTTGTGAGTGGTAGTGGTCTTGCAATCACATCACTGTCCTTTCAGCTATCTCAGATGAATCCCTTCTATCTCATGAAATCTGGTAACCTCCAGCTTCTTTGGTAGCCTTTTATTCATTGCTCCCTGTTGGTGATTGTCCTTCATCCTAAATGATGTTCTTTTTTTTTTCATCTGGAAAACCCAAGGATTTTTTTTCCCTCTTTTTGTCATGTATCATGTCTCCAGAGCTCTTTGCTTTTATTTTAGAAAATTGATGTATAAGAAGTTCTTCCAAACAGTAGAGATGAAATCAAATATTCAGGAGGTGAAGTTCTATTATAAGCTAGACATTGCTTACAGACAGAAAATAGTGAATACAAAAACATCAGAAATATAGTTAGTTAACAATAAAAAAGGCTTGTATGTAAAATGCACATGAGAACTCATGTTAGGAACTCATGTTTCAACTATTAGCTGCAAATAGGAGTGACATCATACAGATGAAAACATAATTTAGTCAGTACATGAAAAATCTACAGCACAGTTGAGATGAAAATACTGTATGAACAGTAACCCTGTTGACCAATGAAATTTGATAGTACCACATACAATATGACATGGACTGCAAAGGTGTAATCTTGAATTTTAAATGAAATTTGAATTTTCTGAAGAGAGAAAAAAATCTCAATGAAAACCTGTGTTCATTTGCAGTAATGAACAAAAAAGGGGAAAAAAAAACCCAAAATGACAGAAAATCAAACAAGTAGTTCTGGGAATAGCATAACATATAAGAACTAGCTTCCTGGAGCTTCAGTGAACAATGTCCAGCTACCAACCAAATTCTCATAGAGTCCTTAATAAAGTGTCTGAACTCACTGAAAATTGTCTCATTTAGACTGAATGCCTTGGGTCTCTGTACTCTGCCCAGAAGGCTATTTCATAAAACTGAATGAACTAATGTATATTTGAGATCTCTCCCATTCCCAAATGTGATGTAAACCACTGCAACCAAAGCAGAGGCCTGTGATATCTATAAATCAAAACTACTCTAATTTGGATATGGATAACAATATTAGGTTGCCTTGAACCTCTAGTTCATTAAGTGTTCACATACTATGTATCTGAAAACATTACATAATTACATTGTTACACTGTCACAAAATAACCAGGCACAATGTATAGTGATGTTACATAAATGTGTGAGCAAGCTGAGCGCCACAGGAGCAAACCAGGATGGGTGCAGTTGTACATTCAAGTAAGAAAAAGTTGATAGGCCATGCAGCAGATAAGGGACAAGGGACTGTTTACAGGCAGATGTCCTGCTTGAGACAAAGAAGGATGACTGGCAAAACCAAAAAGAAGGTAAGCAATAGTGGGAGTGGAAGATGGGAGCAAAACAGCAAAAAACCACTCATACCAAAGAAAGATCAATAAGAAAACCAGTTTATCAGTTCCAATTTCTCTTGTCAAAGAGCCTTCAAGCCTGACCAGATTAAAAAGAGGCCTCATCAGGGACCACCATCACCTGTGCTAACTTTACACCATCAGCTCCATGGCACTGTATTCTCACAGCTGTTTTAGAATATGAGTGTTAAGACTGTTAATTCCCTGATGTATCTATATCACCTACCTCAACATTAGTGAACAGAGATTAGTAAATGGAGAGGGAGACAGAGCATGGACTGACAAGGAGACAAGCAGCAAGAATACAAAAGCCTCTGTAATAGCTTGACCTGGACAACAGCCAAGAACTCACAGTCTCCTTGGGCAGAGAATGAGTTGAGTGCAGCCCTGAGGAGAAGGACTTGGAGGTGTTGGTGGATGAGAAGGTCAATATGAGCCGGCAATGTGTGTTGGCAGCCCAGAAAGCCAACCGCATCCTGCGCTGCATCAAAAGAAGTGTGGCCAGCAGGTGGACAGAGGTGTTTCTGCCCCTCAATTCCACTCTCATGAGACCCCTCCTGGAGTACTGTGACCAGCTCTGGAGTCCTCAGCACTGGAAAGACATAGATCTGTTGGAA
>KZ505639.1:3355607-3365614 GCA_002844005.1 Limosa lapponica baueri | reverse complement strand
TCAGGAAACATAGTGATAAGATGAGGGGTAATGGTTTTAAATTGAAAGAAGGGAGATTTAGATTAGATACTAGAATTAAATTCTTTACTGTGAGGGTGGTGAGGCACTGGAACAGGTTACCCAGAGAAGTTGTGGATGCCTCATCATATCTGGAATTGCTCAAGACCAGGCTGGATGGGGTTTTGAGCAACCTGGTCTAGTGGGAGGTCTCCTAGCCCATGGCAGTGGGGTTGGAACTCCATGATCTTTAAGGTTGCTTCCAACTCAAACCATTCTATAATTCTATGACTGTGATTATTCACTCTCTCACCCCTGTCTTCTGTGGAACAGGGAGAAAATGGAATGTGATGAGACTCAGGAACTGAGGTAGTGACAGTTTAATAGCTAAAGCAAAAGCTGCACATACAAACAAAGCAAAAAGATGAATTCTTTCACTACTTCCCATAACAGTCAGGTCTTTAACTACTTCCTGGAAAGCAGGGTGTCATCTTGTGTAATAGTTGTTTGGCAAGAAAATTTCCATAATCATGAATGCACCCTTTTCTCCTCCTTTATTTGAGCTTTTATTTCATTCCACGTGGCCAGTTCAGGTCAGCTGTCTCTAGCTATGTCCCCCTACCAACTTCTACCAACCCAACCTAGTCACTGGGGGTATGAAAAGGGCAGACCAGGAAAGTTCACAACCGCCAAAACTTTTTCTTTCTAATATACTAGGAAAGTGTGTAGTTAATGTACTAACAGTTTTGGCTGTTTCAAAAAATGAAATTTATGTGACACGACCCACTTATTTTGAAAAAAATTGACCATTACCTTTTGTTCAAATGGCTTAATTTTAAATGGTGAAATTTTGTAACCTGGATTTTGAATGAGGAATCTTACAAAATTAACCCCAGAGATTTGACAACAACAAATTTGCAACAGCAGTATCAACTTTATAAATACGAAGAAGAAAATGTAATTTAAGTATATATTTGTGAGGAAAAAGAAAATAGAATACTAAGTCTGTGAGTCATGTCCTAAAAATAAGCCCAATGGCCCAAACCAGAAGTGTTCATTTCAACATATAAAAAGACTATCTTTTTTTTCTCTCTTGGCAAGCCATTTTATACATTCTCCTAAATTATTAAGTAAAATGGTCATATAGTCTATTGACACGCCTATTTGTAGATTTTCAAACAACAACTTTTTTCAGGAGATTAATAAATATTAATACATAATTCAATTATAATAATTTGATATCATTAATAACAGTTGTAGTGACAAAAACACTTAAAAGTTCTGACTAACACTAACGGATACTTAACTGTCCTCTTTACCATCTAACCCTGAGGATCAAATGTTAAGCAATGAAACTGGTTTGGGTTGTCTCTATCTCCTTCTCTTCTGTTTCAGAAAGGCAGTAGGCATTCTTAGGGCTGCTGTGTGTCACATATTGGGTTTGCCACATTTAATGACCTCCCCACTGTGTCACACCTGTCTACAGCTCAGCTTGTTTAAAGTACCTTGTCACTTTCCTAATAAAAAGGAAGTGTCTTTGTGTTTCCAAAACAAGGTTCCTTGTTAAAGTATTTCCAGAGATGCAGCAATTTCAGATAGCATTCAGACTATGGAGTTATTTTGTATGACCATCTCCAAAGGCTTCTCCTCTGAATGCTGTTCCTTTCTCTCCAACTTCCATGCGAATTGCCACTTTTTCTCTCTAACAAGTTTTTTTTTTTTTCCAGCTTTTTAATTCTTTTAAACATGTCTCTTTCACTTTTTTTTTTTTTTATTTTGTGCTAGCAAAATTTTTA
The DNA here is from genome assembly GCA_002844005.1 of Limosa lapponica baueri. Taxonomy (NCBI): domain Eukaryota; kingdom Metazoa; phylum Chordata; class Aves; order Charadriiformes; family Scolopacidae; genus Limosa; species Limosa lapponica. The sequence goes on along the minus strand of KZ505639.1, from coordinate 3,363,821 downwards.
TTTTTGTGCTAGCATATTTTGGGAATAGAACTTCGAAGTATGCAACCTTCCAGGGAGGTCTGGCCTTTCCTGCTAGCCTAATCTGGTCTGTTATTAAGTCTAGGAAGAAGTTTATCCAGTGAAAAGGCTTACTGGAAACTGCAAGTTCATCAGGTCTAAAACATTGTCTTTGAACCTTTGGGTGGATCACAGAATGGTGGAGGTTGGAAGGGACCTCTGGAGTCCTGTCCAAGCCCCCTACTCAAGCGGTACCATCTGGATCCTGGTTGCCCAAGACAAAGTCCAGACAGCTTTTGGGTATTTCCAAGGAGAAAGACTCCCCAGCCTCTCTGGGCAAGTTTTTTCAGTGCTCAGTCATGCTCACAGTAAAAAGATTTTGCCCTATGTTCAGGCAAATTCTCTTGTGTTTCAGTTTGTGAACTTTTTATCTTGTCTTATCATTGGATACTACTGAAAAAGCCTGGCTAGGTGAGGTTCATCAGGTTCTCTAAGAGACTGTTACAGGAGATGGTGTTGAAAACCTTACTGAGGACTAGATAGACAATATCCATTATTCTCTCCTCACCTGCCAGACCAGTCATTTCATAATAGAAGGATATCAGGTTGATCAAGCATAATTTCTCTTTGATAAATCCATGCTGGCTAGTCTTTGATGTCTTTTTTGTCCTTCATGTTTCTGGGAAGGGATTCCAGGATTAGTTGTTCCATCACCTTCCCAGGGATTGTGGTTGACCAGCCTGTAGTTCCTCTGGATTTCCTTCTTGTATTTGAAGCAAAAGTTCAGGTGGAAAGCTACCTGAATTCCTGATGGATATTTCCATTGCCAGAGACTTGAAAGCTGGAATAAATGGAATAAAGCCAGAAATAATAAAAAGAAAATATATTCTGGAAATCAGGTTTTTGAGTTGCTAGGAGCTTTCCTGTTTGTATTTTTGCTACTGGAATGGAGAAACTCATTTTTTCCTGACATCCTTTTCTTAGACAGCCTTGAGAATGCCCTCTGTTTTTTTTTCGGATTTTATTTCTCCTGTTTTCCCTGTATGTGGTTATTTAATGAGTGTAGTCCAAACTGTCTTGGTCCTGGCCTTATTGTTCCTGCCTTTTCAGGTCTATTCTTACTCATTCTGTTTCTCTCTGTCACTGTGTTTCTCTTACATGCTCCATTTTTATTGTTACCCCTAACCTGTGGTTAATAAATTCAGTGGGCCTTCCATTACAAATTGGATTTATCTGTGTTGTTGCTCCATACAGCTATATGGTAGTTGAAGCTGGACATGATTTTCTGTATACAGAAGGCTTTGTTTCCCATGTTACAGCAACCTTTTTTTCTTGACATTCTCTCAATTGTTTCTGCTTCTTATCTACCTTTTTTCTCTTAATTTTGTAGATTTATCTCCATGGAAAAGAGAACCAAATTTTTATTTCAGCTCTATGCTTCCTACAATGGGCTTCAATATGATCCCCAAGATGTCACTTGGCACTGAGTGATTTAAACTGTTCTATAGTTCTCCCTCAAAAAGCCAGGAATGCTTTACTTTACAAAACAAGCTGTTGGGTTTTGGTGAGGTCTTCTTGGTGACTGTCTTACCAAAAGATCAGCTAGCAAAAAAAGGGTATCAATTTACAAGGATTTTATAGTTCTTTGCATTCCTTCCACTTACTTCCCCCCTGTCCCCCCTCCATCTGTGATAATTTGCTTTCCAGCCTTCTAGTAGGAACAAGTTGACCTTCTCTGGGGTTGTAAAGTGCCTTCTGTCTATCCTTACCCACATACATTCTTTCTTGGACACCCAGCTCATGAACTGGCATGTTCTTGGTTCATTCCTCATGCCTCAGTCCCTCGCATGTGTAGTGTGTGTCCTTCTCATGATGTCACAACTGAAATGTGTTGTGATGACTTATATTTCCCTTTCAGACAAAAACCTGCCTTACATTGAAAGCTAACATCTTGCCTAGCAGTGAGGAGTAAGGTCCTCACAGTCTGGTCACTGTAGAATTGTTATTTTATAGTACCTCATTTTGTCTAGCAGCTTTCCAAATAACTGTCACCTGGTATGTAGGGGGACAACAGACTTCCATGGCAAAACTTTGTTAGACTGTTATTCCACAACTTTTTTGATTTTCATGGGTTTTACTTTTTTGTCACATGAAAAAGCCACTATTAGTTTCAATCCTTTTGGGTTATGTGCACTTAGAAGTAATATACTAACCCAATAGCACATGTTAATGATTTTTTTTTTTAATCTCACTTTATGGTCCCAAATTGCATCTTCCCCAAAACCTCCTTCTCTTGTAATAAAGATACAAAGAATTGTGGTTTGTGGTCTACAGCTTCCTCTAGTACATACTGCAGTTCACATTGGATATCCATGGACATTCACACCTGCCAAATGGTTTAGCAAAACCTATCAGAGGGCTGCAGCTCAACTACCTTAGTATTCTAGAAGCCATTCTTAATGCTACACGTGGCAAACAGCTGTGTCCCAAAAGACTGGATTGAGTAGTTCCATCACTGGTAATGTGTATTCACTTCTTTTGTACAGATGGTGCTGGCCATTGAAAATTCTCAGTTCATTCAGTTCATTATGTGCCTTATTTTTTCATAACTTTTTATCACTACATGCTATGAAATTTCTGCCTGTCTGTCCTTACACAATCAAGAGTTCACTAAGACCAGCACTTCCTTAGTTGTTCTCTTTCTGCCCAGAATGGATTTGGATTTCTTTATCTGTAGCCACTTGTGTTTTGTTTGTGTGTCTGTTCATGTTATTATCCAGTTCAACTGCACTTGCTGCTTCATTCTCATTCAGGGCACGTTGTAGAACATATGCCTATGAATGATGAAACTCCACAGGATTTTTTAAGATTCTTTTGGGGGCTGGTTGAGAATGCTGGAAGGACAGGCTCATTTTTACAATGAGCTTTGGATAAAGGCTTTCTCTGCCAACAAACACAGGGACTTTCAGCTCCTATCAATGACAAGACATGCTGTACTTGTTCTGAAAGATTGTTTAGCTAGATTGATGGGGAGCCAATAGAAGAAGACAAAGAGAAGAAGGAGGGGAAAAGAACCAAAACCAAAACAACATAACAAAAACAAAAACAACCCAAAGCCCAGAAGAGGACATACCACATATTTCAAATTTATTAAGTTTCTTCAAACTGGAAAATTTTAACAGGAGGCAGGATTGCACAAAGTGTTGTATACTGTTAATTTCAAGAATTAACTCCAGAAAAAAAAAAAAGTATTAAAAAGCAAAGTATTATGCAATTAAACCATTCTGAAGTTGTATTCAGACATAGTATCAATTCTATATTAATTGTAGATGTTAATAAAACAGTTTTTCTATTATTTAATCAGATACAGCAGAAAATATTATTTTCAATATTCTGTTGCCTAAACAACTAGTCAAATAATGTTTATCAATTTAGCTGAGGAATGACGTCAAAAAATTAATTGTATAACGTATTCAGCAAATATTTTTGCACTTTAAATTGTCTCAAATCAAAATGTTAACTCCTGAATTCTGTTGTTTAAGTCCTTTTATTGCCCAGTCATTTTAGCCTGAACTTCAGCAGGAAAAGTTAAATAAAACCTACAGTTTTTTCAGGTTACTTGGTTGTTTCTCTTTCTAAATGGGAAAGAAAGTTTCAGCTCATGGATATTAATGATAATTTTTGTATTCTGCTTTCCTTATTCTGATTCAGACAGCATGTAGGTGAGTTTAAAAGCCTCTTTTATAATTTCTGTTATAAATATCCCATGCTACAACTAGTTACATTCAAGTCAAACTCTCCTTTTAAGTCTTAATTAACCTGAGATGGTCACCTGAATTGTGTGGTTGCTTTATAGGTGTGTTTTAAGTTTGTAAAGCCTGATCTAACTCCAGTTACCTCTGATTAATGAGTGTTTCTGAATACAGAGCCATAGTATAACATCACAAGTGACTGGAAAAGAAAAACCTTATTCAAATACATGGAAAAGCTGAATTTAAAAGTTGAGCAATGCAATTTATAACACAAACATCTTTCTGTGTGTCTCATTAAACATTACAGGAAAACGTCTTTTTGAAATTGTTTCTTTATATAAAACAAGTTCACTATAGTATAATTAATATAACATAATTAATAGGATACATAAAGTTGTCAGTATGGATGTGAATGCTAAAAATGTGAAAAACGTTCTGCATAATTTGTTCTTTATTTAGTAAAATTTCATTAGTATGCATGCAAGCCAGCTAAATAGTCTGCATACTTAAAAGCCCCTAAGTACTCATAGACACTGTGATGCCTCCAGCAATTAAACAGCAAAACTGTATTAAAATAGTGTTAAAGATTTGGCCAATACCTGCCAAAAGCCTGAAGGTTCAGAACTATAGGAAGAACATTCTCCCTTGCATTACCCTAAGGGAGCTGAAAATGTACTTTCTAATTGAAAAATTTGGAAGAGATGATGAGCTAGCATCCATTCTCCTGCAAAAATAGTAGATTATATCAAATGTAGAAATTCAAAGGTGCAGGAGTATACATATATCTTTGCACGTAGACAAGAAACTCTAGTGCAAAAAACACTGTGACCATGACCAGTGCCCTTGGATGCAAATGGAAGTTGAATTCTGAATCACATTATTACACCTGACAATATTTAATCCTAGTTGGATTCTTTAAAAATGGATAAGAAAATGCATTTTTGCATCAGTTGTAGTCGTTTTGCCACTCAGTCCAGAAATAGCATGATACATTTTGATCCATGAATGTTACAGATATAATATCCTAAACGGAGCTTCTGGATAACACAATTTCCATAACTTTCATTAGGTTTTGGTTGGTTTGATTTTTTTTTGTAAAACAAAAAGGAGGAAGCAGGTGGGATTAATTTCTAAAGTGCTTACTGCTGATTTTTAATTATTTGTCTTAGATCTGTACTTATTTAGTAGTATGACTAGATAGCTAATGCTATTCTTAAAGTCTAGCAATTTACATTCCCTACAGCTGTGGTAAAATTCTCCTCTTTGCTGCATACTTCTGGGATTTCTTATATCAAAAAAGATCAGATGGTAGCCAAAACCTCTAATTTCTTCTACTTTATATCTTCCTGTTCTAATGGTAATGGTAGTACTGGAACTGTTGTCATAAGATCATAAGACCATACTGTCTTGGAGAGCCTCTGGCACTGTGCTCTATGTACTGAATTTTTAAAATAAATTACACCCTTTAAAATTACTTGATTTATCAAGATATTGTATCAGATGCAGTTAATATTAGCATTTTTTACATGTTGTGCTGTAAATGTTAATATAATCAGGTATCATATATCACATAACCTCTTGTTATTGACAATGGAAAGAAAAAAACTTTTAAAACCATGTTTACATCAAAAATACAAAAAAATACCACCAAAAAACCATAAAATCAGATCAGAATCTATTGGAGCAAGTCCAGAGGAGGGACAGGAAGATAATGAGAGGGCTGAAGCATCTCTCCTGTGAAGACAGGTTGAGAGAGCTGGGATTGTTCAGCCAAGAAAAGAAAAAGCTCCTGAGACACCTTATAGCAGCCTTCTAGTACTTAAAGGCAGTCTACAGGAAAGATGGGGAGTGTCTCTTTATCAGGGACAGTAGTGACAGGATGACGGATAACAGTTTTAAACTGAAAGAGGGTAGATTTAGATTAGATATCAGGAAGAAATTCTTTACTGTGAGGGTGGTGAGGCACTGGAACAGGTTGCCCATAGAGGTTTTGGCTGCCTTACCTCTGGAAGTGTCCAAGGCCAGGCTGGATGGGGCTTTGAGCAACCTGGTCTAGTGGGAAGTGTCCCTGCCCATAGCAGAGAGGTTGGACTAGGTGACCCTTATGGTCCTTTCCAACCCAAACTATTCTATGATTCTACAATTCTATGAACAGAACGTCTTCTTCAGGAATGGGCTGAAGACAGAATAAACTTCTGGAGTTACACGATCCACTTGTAGGTAACATGGACTTTTTAGGTACAGAACATAAAAATGAGGGGGAGGTGGGTATTAGAACCATTCTGCATCTGTAATGAAGTAATTTTATTATTATCACCCTGTTTTACAAGGCAATAATCCAACTGTGAGATGGGTAATTTACAATTCAAAATACACGTAACCCAGGATTTCGAATAAAGCATTGTGGGGATTCTAATAGCATTATTGTAAGTATTTTAAAGAAAGCTTTTTTGAAATAATGTTTTAAAAACCAAGCAATTACCGAAGGAAATAGATGGCATATCATGTGAAAACAAAGACCAGTGAATTAGGGTAAAGGCAATAGTACCTACTTAAGTGCAAGCAGATTTTGCTGCTCTCAAGGTGAATGAACAGATGAGGTGTAGCAAACGAAAGTTTATAATAGGAATAAAGCTTGCAGTCTGCTGGTTATTTTTAAATCTTTCTCTGATAAAACGTTACAACTTTCAGAATCCCTACACCCATTACACAATCATATAAGCTCTCCAACAGGGTTGAAAATTCCAACTACTGAAGGATTTTTTTCATTAAATCATTTGAGTATATTTATTCTCTCCCTTCTTTCCAGTTACTCATTGCTGTAAAAAATCCATGGCATTTCAAAACCTTGATAGTTTGGTAGAATGAGATTGCAAAATGTAAAATGGGATTGATCAGTAACATGACTCAGTTATAACTGAGTGGGATAAAAGTTGCTTTCTTGTACTCAGAAAGCAAGGCTAAGCAAAGCACCTACAATATGCTCCAGCAATTATTTTTCTTTCATTGATAAATAGTTTCCAAAGAAAAGCAGCAACTACAGAATGTTGATAGCATAAAACAAGGCTTCAGGCACAGTACTCAAAAATATACTATACTGACAGAAACTAGTGATGAACAAATGAGAAGGACCAATACAGCACAGAACAACAAATAAATCTGAATCAGCAAGATGATTTTTTTTTTCTCTGATAAGTAAGTTTTTATTGTGGCAACCTAAGGACATTAAGGAGTAAATGTTAAAAGCATTTCAATAAACATACTTTTTCTCAGTTCCAGAATTAAAGTGTATTATTTGAACTAGTACATAATGTCATAGCTTGTGACATGCACTCCTGCAGATGATATATGTACATTTTTAAGAGTCTAGCTAGCTTTATAATGAAAAATCTCAATAATTTTATCTGTTTTAAAATAACCTTTTCACATCTACAAAGTTTATTTTGTTCTGCTTTTCTGAAGCCGCTTACTCTGTTCTCTAGGCTTTCAGCCTATGCATGCAAAGAACAGAATAAAACCAAAAATGCCAGTGTATAGACCCATTGTCATCCAGCATATTTTCAATAGCCCCAAAAGGAAGGCAAAAAGGAGAGACAAGCTTTACATAGTATTTCTCCAAAGCAGGCTATTTGGATGGAAAACTGATTCTAAAGTGCAAATCTGTCATGTCTTTCTGAGGAAGCCCCAGCAGGAAGGCTTCTGTTCATCTCAGCTTTACCAGAGTGCTATGGGTAAAATGTTGATCCTTCAGATTATTTTATCCCAGAACACATAACCCCTTATAAATTAAAGCTACTGGGAAGGAAAGATTGTTTTGTGATTAGCACTTGTAGGGCTCAGAAAATTTAAGTTAATAGCTCCGCCAGGAACCGTCCAAGCAACTTCCCATAATGTATGCAGTTCTCAGCTTTTAAAAGGGAAATAATTACTCCTCACCCAATCACAGATTGAGGGGATCAAAAAAAATCCATCAGTATTACTGAAGGTCTATGTAAGCGTTTACACAGAGAAAACCAGCTTCTCATAGTCTAACATAAGTCTAAGACAGTGAAGACACAGAATGAATATTGTGAAAATTTATGTCCTTTCCAGCTTTCAGTTTTATTGGCCTGTTAATTAATAAAACAGCCTGAGATTCTTCATGAACTCTTTCCTAGGTTTTTGTTTCACACGTGTTCCTTTGACTGATTCCCTTAGAAAGACTCTTTTCCATTTTTTTTTCCTGAACTGATGAAAAACAAGGTCTTGTAACATCTTCTATGACATTGTAACTAGATGGCTGGATGAGGGGAGAGCAGCAGATGTCATCTACCTTGACTTCAGCAAGGCTTTTGACACTGTCTCCTATAACATCCTCATTAGAAAATTAAGGAAGTATGGGCTAGATGAGGGGGAAGTGAGGTGGATTGGGTCCTGGCTCTGTGACAGAACTCAGAGGGTTGTCATTAATGGAGCAGGGTCAGGC
>KZ505639.1:3276259-3349453 GCA_002844005.1 Limosa lapponica baueri | reverse complement strand
TAGCCTGTAGCAGACCTCCACTGTAATATCACCTGTCCCTGCCCTCCCTTTAATCCTGACCCATAAGCTCTTGGTTGGCTCCTCATCCATCCCCATGTATCCCTCCATTCCAACACTCCAGTCACAGGAGCCATGCCACCATGTCTCTGTGATGTCAATTAGATCATAGCCCTGGAGGCATGCACACGTCTCTAACTCTTGTTAGTTCCCCGTGCCACGTGTGTTTGCATAGAGGCACTTCAGCTGGGCCCTGGGTGAAGCTGACTTATAGGGTAGAGTGGCTGCATCTCTTTCATGCTGCTCTTCAGGTGGCCTTCCTTGAGGTGTTTTATCTGTGACTCCCCACTTCTTATTGCCCCAGGAGCCCCCGGCTCCTCCCCATGAGACTTTGAGTGTGCTGCAGCATACCCAGCACATCTCAGAGCAACAGGTTGAGGGCCTTTGCTCCTGAGCCATTCCTCAAATCTTAGAGCATCAGTCCTTGGCTTGTCATGAGCAAGCCTGATAATATCCCCCTTCCGCAACAAGTGTAGTTACGGCTAAGAAGTTACAGCTTCTGTTCGAAGAAACTTATAGTCTATGTTATAATCAGGAGAAAAAAAGAGGGAAAAGAAAGCCCTAATGTTAAAATCTGGAAAAATCTATTAGGGTAAACGTCCTGAACAATCTGCAGGGTTTGTGAAAGTTCTGCAGTTCTATCATTTTGTGCTGCCTCTGTAGCAGCATGAGCTGTGGTGAGATGGAGAAGGTCCCAGAGATCTTCTCATGCTGATGTTTGTCACTGGGTAGGCCTTTCTGGTACACATTCATTATTAAAAACCTAAGAATTCACCACAACTGAAGAAAACAAACATAGGTAATTCAACCTGGCTCTATTTTCCCCTGAACAATGAAAATAAAACAAAACTATGAAAAGACCAAAAAAAAGGAGCTAGATAACTGTAAGCTTCAAGTGAAGCATTTGCAAGACAGGACTATTTTTAAGGGAGGAAAAAGACCCAATCATTTTCAAATATTAAGAAAAATGCAGAACAAAATTTCAATGAAGTTTTAGATGAAACCTAACAAAAATTTGGAATGCTGTTTGTACTTTTTCAGAATAATGGGCACCATCAGAAACAAAAATCTTTTGCCAGAATAAGGGAAAAATGGCTGACTAATAAGGACATCGATACTTGAAAATTCTGGTTGAAGGATTTGAAGATGTACCACTTATTTCTGGAATCCAGTTTGATTGCTGATTAACAATTGGTGGAGAAGATTACAGCCAGTCTATAGAAGTTTTCATGTTCACAGGTCTGAAACAATTTATTACATGTATACTGCCAGTATACAATCCTCAGATGTGAAGATCACATTCACATACATACGGTGTGTTAAAAACTCAGGAAAGAAAGGAACTGCTAGTATTTGCAGATTCTGCTGTGACAGTAAAAGCTTGCTTCTCTTTGTGATAAACATATAAAGCAACAAGAATCAAGACAGAGCAGACGATTTATGCAGCCGCTACAGCAAGTACTTCAATCACATTTATTCATCATTTCACAGCAATTCATATGTGGATACCATTGAGATTTACATGCTGAACTGCCAGTTTTTAGGAGGTTTTTTTCAGCTTATGAATATCTAATATGAATTGAAGATCTTTCAAAAAATGTAATTATTTTTCTGCCAAATGATAGATTATATAGATGGTATCTTATTACAAACTTCATGTACCACTTCAAATAGCAGTTCTAACTGCTTTAATTCATTTGTTTCTGCTTCAAGATTTAGAATGTCCTGTAAAATGATTTCTGGAAAATTTAAAAAAAAAAAAAAAAAAGGAAAAATTAATGCAAATAAATTCCTTCCTATCAATAAAGTGGCCAGGAATATAGTAGAGTAGCTACAGAGTCACAGAAGAACACTGTGACAAAACAAATATGATCTTTGTTGTTAAAACATGAACAATACATAACAGTCCAGATACTGCACAGTTTTTCAAACAAAGCAAAGGATGTCCAGTTTGATCCAACTTATAGAAGGTCATACTGTTCATTGTACTGGTTTTGAATTGCATTTAAAAATAAAATTTAAAAAAAGAAAAAATAATTTCTTAAACATTTTGGATAAATGACTTCTAAAAGCATCTGTATCTTGGCACGCATATATATCTCAGTAACATTGATTTACAGCATCTGATAATTTGGTCAAAGGAACTTCTGTAGGATCAAAATTCCACTTGATTATGTAAGTAACTGTAAGCTGGCAGAAACAGAGATGCTGACTAAACATAATATTGTATTTGAATAACCACTGTCATTGTGCAATCAAAAAAATCAAATAGCTGTCGCATTTCTAATTGACTTTTGTCAATGCGTCACGGGTCTGGACTTTAGAGGCAAGTTATTGTGTGGCTGTAGCAGTTTTGACTTTAAATTCTTTATTCTGAGAGTAGCTGGAAACGCTATTTTAAGTTAACCAGAACATGTGCAAATAATTTGAATCAAAATGTATTAAGTACAGCATTTTTTACAAAAGTAGTTGTCATACAATGAAAGTATCATGAGCTGTAAAGACAATGGACGTCCCACTTTTTCTGAGGGTCTTTCCATATTGTGTATACATTCATAAAATAAATTTACTATTGAAGAAGATGCATAGAATTCCTTTCAGTATGAAGATAATGGAATTCAGTAGCTCTTCATATTGCCAGACCAAGCTCAGTCCATTCATTGAGTGTACTCTCATAACAGACCTATAAAATAAATATTATAAATAAAAATCAAAGGTTAATATAACTTTAGAATTTGTAAGATGAAGGAAAGAGAATAAGAACCTGTTGCTAGAAGGTCTCATACCTCCAAACCTCACCAAAGGCTTTTGAGCCAAAACCCATGTACACCACCACAGAAAAAGACTGTAGGAGAAAGGGCAACAGAAAACAGATCTCTAAATACAGACTAGTACATGAATATTTTGTCTCTGCCCATTGCCCACTATTGCTTTCATTTGTCATTGAATTTCCTGTATTGTGAAACAGAAGTGATCAGCTTAAAAAGATGGTGCAAAAATGATCTTGAAGGAAAATACATTTGCTACCAGACTGTGTAGGATAGAATGCTTCTAGTGAACAAATTGCAGCTATTTTGTAAGTGTAATGCTGATAAAAGAAGAACTCCTGCCAATAAAAACAATAGCAAAGTTCTAACACTCTCAATGACAAAATAAGCCATTTCAATTGTTCTAGAAAAACTACAGTGGACAAATTGCAGTTTGTTTACTTCTGATATTAGCAAATTTTTGAACAAGAATGTTTCTGAAAAAAGATTTAACATTATAGCTAAAAATTGGATCTATGATTATGTAGATTTTGTTTATGGAAGCCTTATAAAAAGGAACAGTTTTTTATGCAAGCATGTAATTAGTAGAATGTTCAGATTTTTTAATCTGGGGAATGTCTTCCATCTGATAGAGAGAACTTTTCATAGTGTGCCAAAACTGAGATGGATTTATGTTTAAAATGGACACTCCTCCATCTCACTTATTAGGACCCAAATGTTGCATCTTTCGCTCCTGTAATACAGTTTTTCAGTGGTGAAATTGAGAGAAGACAAGATGTCTTGACTTCTTTTTCCTCTAGAAATGTTCTGGAGAGGATTTCCTGATGGATAAAGGAGCACTTTAATCCTACTCTCAGACCTTTCAGATTCCTCAAGATGATCAAGATTACAGAACTGTATAACTAGGGTGCTTAGAATATTCTTCAATCCCTAATAGCGCAGTCCAACCATGAAGGCACTTTTACTGAGAATTGCAGTAAAAAAAAACATCTTTAATCTGGCAAAGTAATGAAGTATAACAAAACACCACTTTCCCCAGGAAACCTCTGGGGTTCTGGAAGGAAGAACCTCTATATGTCCTTGTTCTGTCCTACACAACTACTATTTCTTGACCTCTAAACAACTACAGTAACAACAACAACCACCACCATCACCTGTGAGAGAAGGAAGACAGCTGTCCCAACTGTTTTCCTATTTGGCCGGACAAAGAAATCTAGCAGATCAGTGTGAAGGCTCCCAAGAGAACTCTATTAATCCTCCAAGTTCCCTACATTCTCAAGAAAATGCTTTCCAGATTATTTCCCTTTTTTGTATTTGTGCCATCTGATGCAGAGGTTGCTATGATGAATGCAGATTTCTATAAAATTGCTGTTAAGAAAAAAAAAGAAAAAAAGAGAGAGAGAGAATGCAGTCTGGAGTACAGTGACTGAACAAGGTCTGAAAGCCTACAGCTGCTGACTGCCAACGTGGCACTCTAAAGAGCTCTGGCCAAAACCTGTGTTTCTGTGAATCAATACATAGATTTTCACCTGCTCTCTTACTTTATCATGCAACTCTTTCAAAGTCCGTGTTATATTTTTCCTTTCTTAAACAGCCTAAGGAGCTAGAGAGTGTTAAGGTTGAGAAGCTGAGAAAGTAGGTGAGTTAAGTTGCAAAGAAGCCACAGTGGTAGAGAGCTCTACTTGTTTCAGTGTTTTCATGAAGCCTAGTATCTCATGTATTTATATTTTATTTTGTTTTGTTTTATTTCTAGAAACAAACAGTTTTACAACATTTTAAAGCAAGACATGACTGCTCAATATAAGCAAACCTCCTCTGGCAAGGTATAATTCAAATATTTGTGCCTGTGTTTATCGCCAGTTAGATGACCTTGGAAAAACAGGGAGAGTTGAGGTGTTGGGTTGATTATGTTACCTGAGAGGGTTGGTAATCTTTTGTCTATTGTTTTGTTTGTTTGCTTGCTTTTTCTTCTTTTTGTATTTTATTCTAAATAATAGATTTTAAATGTGAAATTTCTATTCTCAAGTGAAATGCAGATCAAACTTACAATTTAAAGAAACATGAAATATAGAAACTAAATCTCGTATTTTCCCTACAGCTGCTTTCCAGAGTGCATAAGTAGTAATTTTCTAATTATTTATGCCTTGTTTTGAATGTGTCTCCAAGTTGAGGTGAACTATACAATGAAATGAAAAAATCAAACTGAATCACTGATACGGGCAAAAGAAAAGATGGGGGAGGAAACCATTTTTTTTTCTTTTCATTTTTGATATTGAGAAGTTACAATATACAAGATTAGATGAACCATACACACCTGCCAATAGCAGCTGCATGTCCTTCCTTACCTTTAAATAGAACATATAAAAGTGTAAAATATGCCAGTGTTGAATACAGTGAAGATTAGAGACTGTGATACAGAGAAGATAAGAGTAATAATTTTCTGCTTAGGTTTTGCAAGTGTTCATGGCTGTTTTAATCCTTATTTTGATTACTAGGTTAACATTTTGCCCACTGGCTATGATAGTTTAAACTTATGATTATTTCCAAAAACTTTTTATATTTATTAGAAAACCATTATAAGTGTCATTTTAATATTTTACTCAAATAACTGTTAGCAGTAATTTAAAATATAGTTTATTTTCCAATTCGTACAGAATCTTTTATTCCTGAGAGGACTTTACTTGATTTAACACTTATCTGGTTTTGCTATCATGTACCTTACCACTGAGCTTGATTTAAAAAAAGATTTGCCTCAGGCAAATTAGCAGTCAAGTGAAGACAGAGGTGATTTGTATCACGTCTCAAGTAGTGTTGAGCTGACACTGAATAAGTCCGTCTTTACCATTTAATGATCTTTTTGCAGTGCTTAAAAACTCTGTAAGTGAAACACCACAAAATGGCACAGTAGTCTCACTTAAAAACCTCTTCCTAGTCTAGGTTGCTGGAGGAGAAAAAGAGGAAGGAATACAGCCATTTAAATGCCAGAAAAATAATTTGAAGAAGCTATTCACTGTTCACTTCTTCCCAGTAAGTTCATGACTGGAACAAGCTGGGCTTTTTTTCTACTTCTGATGCAGTTTTTGCTGACACATTGTATTCTTTCCCTTGCCCTTACTATCATGCATCTTGGAGCACCAAGGACGGATAAGTAATCAAGGGGAATTTCAAACATATAGGACATATATAGCTTTGAAAGCCAGGATTAAGCAGCCAAGGGGAAACTCTAGGGCGTTACCAATATCCCCCCCCCCCCAAAAAAAATCTTCATTAATTAGGGTATGTTAGAATTCAAAATTCTAAGAGCAGCTAGACTTAAATAGGTAATGTTAGTGTAGTTAGTGCAGGTAACTTAAGTCTGATTCTAAACTATGTGTGTTGGTTTGCCAGCCTTGGTCAAGCTATGAAAATATGGAACTCCACATTTATGTCTATATATGGATAGTCTACACACATCTCACCAAGCCCAGTGTTATGTTCTAGAATTGACTAACTAGCTACTGGATAATACATGCCCATCTCTGATGCTGGATACTGTATGTCTTGGCTTCTGCAAAGATTGACAGCTCCCTCTGCTGTTGTCATCATGAGGTGCTCAGAATAAAGTCTAATTTTCATGCACACAGTGTTGGACTCTCACAGTTTGTCAATTAATGGCTATCAGACTGGCACGCTTTCAAACATTGGCTGGCATTCAGATACCTGATGGCACATCTAGGACACCTGCTTGGACAACCAATCCATTTAAAAACAGAGCTTGATAGTATTATTAAAGCAAGGTATGGGAACCAAAACTTTTTTTTTTTCCTTCCCTTTTCTCTCTTTTTTTTTTTTAAAAAAAAAAAGCTTTCTATTTCTGTTTGTACCCATCTGGTCTATTTACCACAGATGTAGACTTATGAAAGCTGTGCTGCTTAGCAATTGAAGTCTGACTTAAAGAACTGATATTAAAACATTGCATAGATGCTGTAACATACTACTCACCATTCTCTTCAAACCCAGAAATATGTTCTTTTCTCTGATTTTCATTTCATTTTCACCATGTTTTTTCTTTACATATTTACGTATTTTTCTTTACACATTTTCTTTACATACAGTTCATGAAGTCAGATTGATAAAGTGACTTTATTCCTTTTATTTTTCTACATTTTAGGTGTCATTTACTCATTCTTCTGAGGAAATATATAGGCTAAATTAAATCTTGTACTCCCTGAAAGAAAGCAGAAAAAGTGATGCATGTTCACTGGCATGTTTAAGTAGTAGTGATATATGCTAGACTAAACTTCTCAGGGCTGAAATTATCTATGAAGGTTTGGATAGTACTGAGTAAAAACCAACTATATTTATTGGTAATTTCTTTATGCTAGCAAACCATATGCAAAGAAAAAAAATAGCAAGAATCTAAATTTTGTAAATACTACAAATTCCCTGCATGGTTTTTTTTTTTTTTTATTACCAAACTCTCACGTAATCATACATAATTTTGAAAGTTATTTAAGTAGCTGGTAGACACAGAGCCCACCCCATATCACTCTTAAATACAACTTGCTGTGTAAATCAGTTGTAGTATGTATAAGATTTTCTGTACATAAGTTTTGAAATAAAACCTCCATCTGCTATAAATACACAGTAAAAATGCAGTGCAACTTTTTGAAACCATTCTTTTCACGGCCTAGTTTAATCATCCTCACCTTATCACGCAGAGTCCTTCATGACATTCCCCATAAGAGTAATACAGCTAAGAAGGATTAAAATCTCTATGGCTTTTTTGGCCTTAGTGAAAATAATATACACACAGGAAGCAGCTGCTGCCTGCCTGCATCGTCTCACATAACTAGTATACCTGAGAGTTTTAGGAATCATATTTTCTATTTAAAAGTATTGCTCACTATATCATTGTCCAAAGGATTTTGCATGACAGTTGAAACATTATAGGTAATTTCAAAATTTTCTTATTAATTTTTCTGTTGGAGATGTAACCTTGGCATTCATGTGCTGAAATACATTAGCCCCACAATTCTGTTTCAACAATGGGCTTCTACAAATAAACCTCGAGTGACAAAAATATTCCTTCTAGCTCACTGGATGGTTGATCCCTCCAGTAGCTTTCTTGTGACCCACTTCAGATACTGTCACCAGAACAAAGTAATATTAAGTATGCTAAAGATTTATCTGTTAACCTTATGGATTATTGCTTCTGAAGGATATTTACAGGCAAGCTCTGTATCTCTTAAAGACATCTTTTCCCACAAGTACAGCTACTGTTTATCAAGCAGGTGTTCTCAGTCCTACTGCTTCTCAGTGATGTCCTAGTAGAAATGCTAAGTTAGTTCTCGTTTCTAATGTAATCAGCTCTTTCTTAGAGGGAAAGGATAATTAATGAAAGCCAAAATCCTCTACCATTCATATTGCAAAAGGGAAAAGGTGTTACAGTTAACATTAAGCTAGAGTAATTCTTCTTTAATGAAAAAGTATTTATTTTCCTTTGCTTATTGATCTACCCCTTTTTTTTTAAAGTATGACTTTTGGGCAAAAGGCTGATTTCTGTCAACAGGTTTAATTATTTCTGTAGACATTAAAAACACTGCATTAACCAAACAGCTGCATTCTCAGAATAACAAATTATTTTCTTCACTGTGCAGCAGAAATTGGGAGCTTTACAACACAGTACATTCAGTTTATGCTCTGTCTTTCTATCTGTGTGCTCAGCATACATGCAGAGCCACCCACACACGCACATTCTTCACTGGTGGCACTGCATAAATTCCCTTCCATGCTTTATTATTTCAGAGACATCTCTTGTATAGATCCGTACAGTGTCAACTCAAGCTGTGGGTTGGCTCACTGCTGAACCAGTGCCTAATCCGATTAAAATGACATGTTGCATATTCAAGAAACCTGATTGGAAATGGTATCAGGGATATGTACTACAGCTCTGACTTTTTTCCACAAATTTTAATTGATAATGTAATAAGTTGATGCTATGCTATTATAGCCTGTGCTAGACTTTACTATTCACTTACACTATTCATGGTACAGTGATCTTAATCTGTCTATCTCCTTAAAATGAAGGGAAGACATGCATAGATCTCTCTTTTACTCTCTAATTCACTGGAGCTCTGGCAAATTCAAATTTTACACCGCATTACATAGTTTTGCATTTTTTAAATTATTTATTTATTTATTTATTTATTAGGTCTCTTGGGATCACACATAATAAACTATGTTTCCATTAGACTAGCCAGGATAAGACACAGTGTTTCTATGTGGTGATTACTTCGGTAGGCAAATGATACCGTGTGGTCCTAACCCAAAAGTGAGAGAAGGTACATCTCCTGTACCCCAAAATGCATCACTCTATTTTGAATTGTCTGTTCTAACACAGTTCTGCTCAGTTAGCAACACAGTTCTAAAGTTCTGCTTACCCTGTTTTTTCATTAACTGATGTTTTCATGGTACGAATATCTGTTTGCTCCCCCTTTCCAATATTAACTGTTGTACTACTAGACAATTTTAGTTTTATGTTACATGATTTTTCCCCTGAGATTAGCTTGGTCTCTCTGTTTATCATTAAGAAGGCACTGAATAGTCATTTTTAAGTAGGCATCATTAGCAAATCCTTTCTTCTCAAAAGTATATGTATGAAGCATGATAGACTGTAGCAGCTAACGTCAATTTGTATTCATAGTTTATCATTATTGCTGTGTCACTATTATGGGATTATCCTGATTTCTATTCTGCATTGTAACACCCATCAAGTCTTAGGGTCAGGATAAACTACCCATTAATCATGTTTTTACAAGAACCTGACAAATCCTGTTTAATTTGGATCTGCTTCAGTTAGATTTGTTTTGTAAAATATGAGATAGTCAATTACACATGCATAATACTGAAACCTTTTGCAACTCAGTATTAGCATAAACTTATTTGAAATCATGGTGCATATCAGATATCCAACAGAGACATGATGTAAAAATGAATGGGGACAATTGATGTGGTATAGCACTAGTCTTTGGATTCTCCAGTACTTTTCTTCTAATTTAAAACAATAAACATTAATATCAAGGTTATACAAATACTGTTCTCTAGATAATGCTCTTTTATTTAACTTGAAGTGCATTTCCTATTTCCCTGAATTTATACTTTTTTTCTGACATAGAGACGTGTGTGCACATATGTATTATAATTCTTGTCGTACTTTTGCTAATGCTTCTGTTCAAAGTTGTAGCAGTATATCTATATGTATATAGACATATGGTGGAAAAAACATGCTCCATGCTTTCCTCCCATTTGCTTATGTTCATATTAATACAAAGATGATTCAAGAGTAGTCTTTAGGGAAACAAAATACCGGAAATTGTTTCAGGAAAGAAAGGGAACATTTCTGAAAGACAAATCCTCTGTTCAGGGGAAGTCTGCTCCTCCTATACTCTTGCAAGCTGGAGTTTCTTCCTAAAAGAGAGAGCAAAAGTATAATACTTGACAATGTCTCAAATTTCTGCCTGTCAAAAATTGTACACTTCATATACAGGGCAATGCAGGTTTGTTCTTCCAGGTACAGAGGCAACAAGTAATTAGAGTAAGTTTGTAAAATAAACATAGGCAATAAACATAATTCTAGACATTGTCCCCCTTGGCAAGGGAGGGAGGCATTTTAACAGTTTCCTATCTGCCCTACTTATGTGCAAGAGCCTGTGAGACTACAGCTCTCACCTTTTCCTGACATTCAGTGGAGGTAGTCATACCTCCTTCTTTGCCCTTTCCCCATCAGGTATATGCACCACAATCTTTTCACAAATGTACAGATGAAATACTAAACTGGACACAATCCCTATACAATTCTCTGAAGTATATAACTCGTTTTAATGCAGCTCTTACAGCTCTGCACTGAAAAAAAAAAAAAAAAAAGCACCACTGGAAAAAAAAAACCTGTGTTATAGAGGTTTCCTTATGAACAAAGAGAATTTGTGAGGATATAGTAATTTGTAGTGGTTCATAACTGTATCATAAGAAATAACCCAAAATTTTCCACATATACTAAATTTTAACGAACTTGCTTATAGTAAAGTGTTTGCAAAGCACTGTATTAAGTGAAGTCATATATTATCTCTGGCAAAAGAGCATATACCTAACTGCAGTAATGTTAATAGTAATTTACAAAGCATAAAAAAGGTTAGTTTAGTGTAGAAAACAAAACTGTTGTTGTTGTGTATGAATGTTTAACTAGGCATTGCTGACACTAGCAAAAATTAACAGGGGACGTAAGCTTAATAATAGTGCTATGAATATCAAGATGACATCTGTATTAACAGATAATGTGTGATGACTAGGAAGAACTAAGAAAAATTACAGATTCTGAGTTTGTTATACATAAAATTGATACTTTTTACAGTTTACAATTTTTAACCAATACAATAGTTATGAATACTCTTTGACTTGCAGGAAGGCTGCTAAAAGTAATAGAAATTCCGTAATGCTTCATTTTACATTCAGTTAAGCTTAAACATTATATTTGCTTTCTGTAATAAAATTCTAAGGAAAATGAAGAGACAGAGGTACAGTCATCCATGACATTGATCAAAAATACCCATTAAAGCTGCACATGCTTACTGCAGAAAAGACACAGGAAAAATGTCCTGAAAAAAATGATGAGAGAAAAAGGACATTGCCTAAGGACATGACAGAATGAAGAGTCAGAGAAATCTTCAAACGTACTCAAGAAGAGCTAACTACAAACATGGATTGTTAGGTGCCAAGACAGTGGGAAACTGTCTCTCAACAAGCACAGGCTATTGCAATGGATGATGAGGGAGAAACAGCTCTCTGAGTGACCTGTTATTGTAACAATGAGATGTAGTAATGTGGACAACATAGTGTTACCTTTTGTTCTGATTTACAGGCCAGAACAAGATACAGGGGAGAAAACAGGAAGGAGGATGTGAATTGTGATTTTCCAAAGATTTTTTTTCAATGTGTTCAAAGAAATGAATGAAATCCCTACATGGCCTTAGTGACCCTTGGACTCTTTTTTTGAATATTTTTTCTGCCCTTCCTTCTCTAAAAACCTTGCAAGATGGCAAGTCTTGGGCTGTGGGGGACAGCTGAAGTAATTATTTCAGGAACACACTGGTTCTTGTCAAGGAAGTGCACTTAAGACCAATCATTATATATCTGCTTCTTCCTTCTTCCACAGTTACACAGTTTCATTTACTATGAGATTAGATTTTGTGTGATTATGGTTCATTCATCCCTTTCCTGCAGACTATTGATATCAGAATTAAAACCAGATATTAGAAGTGATCTAAGCAGGTGAGATCCACTTTCAAAAGAGCCTTAGGAATGTAAATTCTAGTGATTCTTACAAATATTTTCATTAACAATACAGATGATAAACAGTCAACTGAATTTAAGAATTCCAAGTTAAATGCTATTAACAAGGATGCTTTTTGCTTTCTCCTTTCCTGTCTTCCTATGGCAATTTCGAGATTTTGTCTATCTGTAATTTATTAATTTGTGCTAATTTTATAAAAATTGCTACAATGTGTAGTGAGTTAGCCAGAGACTGACAAGAACCCTGACATATGTCACCTATTCCTACTGGAAGAAGCTTCAGAGCAAACTAAAGAAATCATTACTTTTAACAACTATGCTCTGAATATTGAAAAGCAGGGACATAAGCAGGAACAAAGGCTCTTAGACTTAGAAGACGATTTATTTGGCTTAAAGAAAAATTAACAATAAGAGACATTGACCAAAGGAGATAGAAGAAGTTACAAATTCCATAGAAGAAACCATTGGCAGAAATGTCTTTGAATACTGAAAAGCTGATTGGTTAATTTCTAAAGACTATAGTAGAATGGTTAAAAAATCAAGGCTGGTAATGACATGTGAACATTTTAATACTATGTTTAGATGTGTAAATTTGCATTATTTTAAGTTTTTATAAAGATTCAACTTTGTAATTAAATGCTTCATATTTAGACTACTAGAAGTTGTGTGTAGGGTGTATAAGATTATATGATGGAAAAGACCATAGTCATAACAGAAATTTTTAAGACATGAACAGAGTATTTGCTGGACTATGTTGTGGCTCCTTTCTATTTCCTGTAGGTTAAAAACAGTATGTTGAATTGTTGATGGAAGGGTACCTTCCCTCCTTTATATAAGAAAGTGTGAACAGAATAATTTTTACCTGAGATAAACACCAGTAATATAGTGGATTGAGGGTCAGTGTGATTGAACCACTAAGGTACCCAGCAGAGGAAGATGTGATAGAGAAGTGATATTTAGCTACTAGAATGCTAACATCCCCTTAATGGACATTATTTTATGCCTTCTGTTTGAATGGGATTTACCAGAATGTATTTCTATTCTTTAGAGTAACTCAAATCCTAGAGGAGAATAAATTTCCAATCATGAATATCCTATAGGTGGAATCCCATTTTGCATTCCAGCACCTTAGAAGGATACAGAAAGGTCATATTTTGTAGACCTAATGAAGGGAGTCTGAGGGTGTGGGCAGGCTGCTTAGCTTTGCTTTTTGTTTTGTTTTATTTTATTTTAATCTATCATGCAGAAGCATGAAAAGAAAAGTTTATGGTTTATTGGAAGAAAAACTGGCCTTTCATTAGAAAATTTAAAATATAATCTCAAAAAAAAAATTCAGGAAAATTATTGTCCTTCTACAATCAGTGTCTAGATACAGAATTATCATATGTCTGGGAAGAATTCAAAATAAAGAATTTGTATTAAAAAAACCCAATAAAATAGACTGTTTAGTCATACACTTCAAGTGGACAATTAAGCGTTAAAATCTCCAAATACTTTGCTATTCTGCCCTGTGTGGTAAAATACTTCCATTAAACTTTCTAAGTAACTAATACTTACATGTTCAAAGTTATGAATTTCTTAAATATTGATCTACTGTAAATGTATACAAGGCTTCAGCCTATGACCTGTGACCCTTGCTGGTAGATGCTTTACTAACACAAAAGGAAGAGACATATTATCTCATTTATGCTTATATATTTACTCCTGTATTTTTATTCTTAAAGATGAGAAATAAGATAATATAAACTGGTTAGAGTCAGGGCAAAGAAACAAAGTTTAATGAGTCCATAATACAATTTGACATGTGACTTATCAATGTGAGTTTGCATATTTTTACATATTTTTGTCATATTTCCTCCATATACAGTTTTGTAGCCCTGTATCGTAACTGTCCTCAGCTGTCTTTCTCTTAGGCTGTAGTATCCTAGATTACTTGATTGTTCTTCACATAGAAGCCATTCTGTACTTCTGAACATCTAATTTTGGAAGCGAAGAAAGAGCTGCACTCTGTATTCAAAAGGACAACGGAAAAAAAGTTTAAAAATTGTCACAGTGACGTCCTGTTTTGTTTCAATTTTTTCCTAATGATTCCTACTATTTCACTTGCTTTTTTTCTTCTTTTATCATTACTTCTTACTGAAGCTTACATTTTCAAGGAAGAGTCCATTACACTGCCAAGGTATTTTTGAGTGTAAATGGTAACACAGAGGCCATCACTTAGAATCACATAATCATAAAATAGTTTGGGTTGGAAGGGATTTTAAAGGTCATCTAGTCCAACCTCCCCCCACCCCCTGCACTAAACAGGGAAATCTTCAAGTAGATCAGGTTGCTCAGAGCCCCAGCCAACCTGACCTTGAACACTTCCAGGGATGGGGCATCTACCATCTCTCTGGGCAACCTGTGCTAGTGTTTCACCGCCCTCATCCAAAATGTCTTCCTTATATCTAGTCTAAACCTACCCTCTTTTAGTTTAAAACCGTTATTGCTTGTCCTGTTGCTACAGGCCCCTCTAAAAAGTTTGTCCCCATGTTTCTTCTAAGATGCCTTTAAATACTGAAAGGCTGCAATAAAGTCTCCCTGGAGCCTTCTCTTCTCCAGGTTGAATAAACCCAACTGTCTCAGCCTGTACCCACAGAAGAGGGGCTCGATCCCTCTGATCATTTTTGTGGCCCTCCTCTGGATGCGCTCCAACAGGTCCATGACTTTACTGTGTTGAGGACTCCAGAGGTGGACACAGTACTCCAGGTGGGGTCTCACCAGAGCAGAGTAGAGGGGCAGAATCACCTCCCTCGACTTGCCGGCCACACTTCTTTTGATGAAGCGAAGGATATGGTTGCTCTTTTGGGCTGTGAGTGTACATTGCCAGCTCATGTCCAGCTTTTTGTCCAACGGTACGCCCAGGTCCTTCTCTGCAGGACTGCTCTCAATCCCTTCATCCACCAGCCTTTATTGATTTCATTGGATGGAATAACCTGTTGGTCAGTTTTGTGTCATCTCTCCTGTCCTCTCCTCCCTGCAGATGGGACCCCTCTATGCTTTTCCATTTCCGACCCTCCAATGGGGCAAATAACAAAAATTAGCTGACCTTGGTTGTTATAGCAATAAGCACATACCTAAGGGTAATTCTGTTGACACACCTGAATTTTCAGAAGTTTGATGACAACCTGCATCACCAAAGTTTACTGGGCAAATTAAGTAACCATGGTAGGGAGGAGGTAAACATTTAGAATACATTAACAACTATTTAAAAGACAGGAAACCGAAGGTAAAGAGAAGTGCTCAGAAGGGAAAAGTGTAACCAGGTGAATCCTGCAGTAATACAGGTTGGGAATTGTTCTGTTCAACCTGCTTATACCACTCTAGAAAAGTAAGTGAGCAGTAAGATTAGAAAGTTTTCTGATGATGCTAACTTCTTCAGGATAAAATGAATTAAGGACAAGACTGTGAAGAATTACAGAAGAACTTTATAAATTGAGTGGTTGGAAACTGAAATTGCAGATCAAATTCAGTGTGAAGTAGTCTGGTGTCATGTTAGGAAGGAATCAAATGATTCTTGCCAGCTATTCATGTTAAAGCATTTGTGATTAGAAGAATTTTTAGTTGACACTTGTTTTAAGATGCAAGTGATGCATACATTTTACTACTGCTCACATGTGAGGAAAGAATGCTGTGTAGCTAGCTTCTGTGCAGTATTATTATAAGGTGTATTGTTATTTGGGCATTTTTCCATTTTGTTTACTATAACAAAGACACTAGGGAGTGAGTTAAAGTGATAGCTCTGCAATATCAATCCAATTCGCTTACCTATTCTTGTTATAAAGCCTGTCTAAATATTACATGATAGGCTTAAAAGGAAATGATGAGTTTTGTTGCTATTCAACTCAAGAGTACCAGAAATGGCAGAAGACAATCCTGTGCATTAATTTTAATGAGACAATAAGACATCACAACCTTTCCCCTTACAACCCTCTCCCTCCAAACTCAAATAACTCTCCCATCCCTTCTTTTTGGAGCAGCAGTCCTCCTAATTCCAGCATGGAACAGGAAAGCTCAGATAGGTTTCCTGTATACAAGTTTTACTGCTCTGTGCTTTAGACTTTTGATATGGGTTTTTTTTTCATGTCACCTCCTTCACTCACTATGGGATATGCAATTGTTTCATTTATCATAAACATAAATTATTTTTTTCTATTCAAGCCATGTCCTGTTTAGAAAATGTACACTAACTTTTTGTCTCCACATAAATTTGAATTTTTCACTTGTTTCTTTTTTTTTTATCCTGTTATTGTCCACTATTTCTCAATATTAGGAGACAACATTATATCACAAAAACATGACAGAAATAACAATTTGAAGGCTAAATGTTTTCCAACAAGATTTAGGGAAAATTGAAGTTGATTTAAGTTTATGCTATCATTTTCATGTATTACTTAGACATCTCAGTCATCAGCTTATAAACATCCACAGAAAAAGTGCATGAGTAGAAAAAAAGAAAGCAGTTACAGCTACCGCACAAGTGACAGATATACTTGTAATGAAATAAAAATTGAGAGACTTTAGCGGATTTGAAAAGTACTGAAAGTGAATATTTCAAGTTAAATTCCTTGCTAATATAACTCCAATGGATTTAGTGGATTTCACTTCTGCACGTAATTTTTCTCTTAATGTACATAACCACTTTCAACAGGAATGAAACTAAACTACTGAACAAAACTACAAAACGTTTTGAATATCTGCAAAGGTATAGTGCTTACAGATATTAAGGATTAAGTACTTGGAGTCACTTTCCATTTGGATTTGAAATGAAGATTTGAATTTATTTTTAGAAATATATTCAGAAGGAATATTATGAAAACCATCCATAATCTGTAATGGAAGAAAAAATGATCATAGAAAGGTGGCCTTCAAAATTTCTAATAAGAGTCACACTTTAAAAAAAAAAAAAAAAAAGAGAGAGAGAAAGCCCAAAAGTCTTTAGCCAGTCTCAGTAAAAATGCGTTTAAATTATTTCTTTTCTACTTACACCACTTTCCTATTTAGTCATACCAAGTACCAGCTGGTGCTACACAGCATCTTCCAATACAGTTGACAAGCTGCACAGCAAGGAATGTTCCAGGATAAGTAATCCATACAAAGTTTGCTGAACTTGAAATACACTCCCTTATTCACTGGGAAACACTGCAAGGTGTAATATTTGCCTTACAGTTCAAGAATTTTTACACAATAAGGACTGTTTGGTCTTAAATAGATGTAAATCCTATGCATCTACATACATGTAAATGAATTATCCAAAATAACACACTATAGTTCATGGTGTTTTTTGTCTTTGAGGAAGACTATAAGAAAGAAAATGACTTCACAAATGACTGTAAAGACAGTCAAATCACTCATTATTCTAATGATCTTAACTCTTGTTATTTAATGATAACAAGGTATTCAGAGACTATTGTAAGCAAAGTTGTATCAAAGCTATAGAAAATACTATGAGGTCTAGCTTACTGATCAATAGGTAATTCTTCATTGTGACTGTGGATTAAATAAATAAATGTATTGATTTGAAAAATTATATGCTTTTTCACATTCATAGCAGTAATTGGATGCCAAACTTTTCAAGAGATAAGATGAGATAAACAGGTTAAGAACGAATTTTACTTTAATAAGTACAAAATTATTCAACACAGGTTGTCCTTTTCCCATTTGGCGAATTCAAGGTCTAAAAGAGAGTTGAGCGTAACAATTTCTTCTCTTTAAGTTTTATTGTAAGAATCATTTGGATTGATTTCACAAGAAAAAAGTGGAGGAAGAGCAGATTCACACCTCTGTCCATTTTGATCCTAAAATTCAAACTTCTTTTTTCTGCCAAGAAAAAGGGACATTCAGACATTCATAAAAAACCCCAGGATACAGTACTGTGGAAGTGATGTTTACCCTACACAAGCATACACATCTACAACTGTATATAAA
Source organism: Limosa lapponica baueri (assembly GCA_002844005.1). Taxonomy (NCBI): domain Eukaryota; kingdom Metazoa; phylum Chordata; class Aves; order Charadriiformes; family Scolopacidae; genus Limosa; species Limosa lapponica. Next base: position 3,331,334 of record KZ505639.1, on the reverse strand, counting down.
TACACATAGATGGAGAATTTATGTGTATCTAGTTCAATCTTTGGATGATTATTGGAAAACACTATATTACTGAAACATATCTGTTTGATCATAATTTGGAAGAAGGTCATAGACTTGATGTCTTACTTCCAATGTGAGAGAAGTATAATGCCGTTAAGACTACGTGGTGGGACTACATGCAGAAATGTGGCACGTGGAGCCTGGCCAAAATGGGATGCTTCTAAAAATAAACAGCCTGACAAAGAAATATGTAAAAAAAAGCTGACTATTTATATATATATATATAAAATCTTGTGGAATATCCTGTTAAAAAGATGGTAAATTCACAAGAGTAAAAAAAAGACATAAAAATAACTTTTTAAAAACTTTCTAATCTTAACAGTAAAAACAGAGGAGCAAAGGGAAAAAAGGTTCAAAAGCAGATATGGTACATTTAAAAATATTTAAGAACTGACGATTTCTGCATAAAAGACATGCAGTTTTAAATGACACCGAATTTCGTACTTTACCTTCAATTTGTGACAGAAGGTTACATAAATACTAGGAAGATGAGCTTCAGATATTACCACAGGAAGTTACCTGAGAAATCTATATGCAATATTTTTAGTTGTGTCTGTCTAATTAGTTTCCTGTAAATGAGGAAAAAACCCCCACAAACAACAAAAACAAACAAACAATCAAAAAACCACCAGTGCCAAAGAGAGAGTAAAAAAATAGTGTTAATGAGATTCAAACAAAAAAGATATGATGGAGTGCAGATAAAAGGAAAATGATAGTTTCTCTGCATTTTAATCAGCAAGATCACAGTTTTGATGAACATGCCAGAGGGACTGTTTTGTGCTCTGCTTCCACAGTGAGTGAAAGGAAACAAAATTAGCAGGTTCATATTGAACATTTAGTGACAGATGATGCATCCTTTAGGTTTAACATTAGAACAATGGGCGAGATGATACTTACCTAGCTAAAGAAGTGCTACAAGATAATTCCAAAAGCCAGATATCTATGCGCAAAATATTGACATTTATTGATACCTTAAAATCAAATTTCCTCAATTATTATTTTAAATCTATTCTAATTTTAAGTGGTGAGTTATCTATGTGCGTAAATAACTATGAAACAAGGGTGGAAAATACAGTTAGAATAAAATAATCACCATTCTGGCATTCATCCCTGAATATCCCAGGCTATCTATAAAAAAGATTTTGGATTGTCTCTTGTATTGAAAAAAAAACTCACTCTAGTGCCATACACCCAAATATGGATATGAAATGTAAGGACTTGTTTTAAAGATTAGTTAGATGCTTGATTAGTGTTTTAAGGATTAATACTAAAAAATGCTTACATCATAGTTTTTAATAAGTGAGGAAGATATTATCTACTAAGAAAAACTCCATAGAATCTCACAAAGACTGTTTTTCATACAAATTCTATAAAATATATGAAACTACTATTTGCAAGGCAAATAAATATTTGTTATTGGAAAAATTCAGATGAAGAAGTAATTATTTACCAATACACTACAAAGACATCATTCATACCTCTGATCTGTAATTAGCAATTGTCTCCAGTAATGCATTAATCCTTTTAGTTGGGAAATGTCATGCTAATAAATAAATTAAAAAAAAAAAGAACAGCTCTGAAAACTTCAAATATCGATTGTACAAATAGAAAGCTCTAGTACTGAGAAGGACATTAGGAAGAATCTAAACTTCAAGAGTAATACAGTGGCTTTCTTCTATAAAAATGAGGGAGGGCTTTGAACATGTCAGAGTTGTTTTTAATACATGTCACTGCAAGGAACACTATTGAAATAGCTATTTCATTGACATACTTTTAAAATGTCATGGAAACATGGAAGGGAAAACATACAGAGGGAAAAATGATGCAAGAATGATATGAAACTTGCTTTACAGTAAGATGATTAGGGAAACTGTTATCACATTTTTTAGCTATTTAGTCTCTAAGGAATATATAATGAAAAAGTTGCTTCACCCATCATCAGTGTTGTGCTGCTTCTCAGGTAAAATATGGTTTCTTTTTATCAATATGAAAAGTGTTGTGAATCAATCCCACCTAATGGCTTTGGCATGCAGTAAACTATTTGCGTATAGAATTTCAGGAGAACTATTTGAAGTTTAGAACTTTAAGAGAAGAGCTGTGTCTGAGACTAGCTGAAATTATTCAGAGTTAGAGCTCTCTGTGAAACTGGGTGAAAGGTTTCACTTGTGTCAATGTAATGAAGGTTATTTTACCTCCCCACCTTACAAGCATGTTGTAATACTAAAACACAACCCCAAAGAAATGTTTAGCAGATTACAAACAAACCATTAATCTGAAGATATAACTAGAAGGTTTCAATTTCAATTTAATATCTTTACTTAAGGTTCTTGAAGGCCTTTGATATCTGAACAGTTGCAGGTATTGTAAGAGTACAAGATACTGGATAGGCAAATTATAACTACAAATACTGAATTTTGACTGAGGTTTCAGAGTTAACACATTTTTAATGCATTAAATGTTTTATTGTATGCTGAAGAAAGAAAAAGTACAGGTTCAGTGTAAAGTCAAAAGACAAACAACATTAAAGCAATGGTTAAGCTAAACAGAGAAATTTGATTGTCAACAATTTTTACAGGAAGAAAGAGATGTTCAGATGTGTGTCCTTCATAACACAGAAATAAGGCCACATACACCTAGAATGGTGACAAATACAAATATCTTTGCTATTTTAATTCAGCAAAATTTTATAAAATGTTAAGCAAAATTCAGTATTGATTGCAGTCCTAGCAAGCTAAGCCTCAGACAAAAGAAACAAAGTTCCCAGGTTTGCAACTTGTCCTGTGCAGTATTACAAATTACCAAGCGATCATAACCTTGTTCATGTGTCTTATTTGAAAGACGGCCTCTCTAGTTGCACAGTGACTACAACTTGGCTTGTTGACTGATTGGGAGAGAAGTATACCACTTGCTGAATCACCCACACAGCTGGGAAGGTTGCAGGAATGGAAATAATAAAACAGGTTGACCTGCAAGAGCTGCAAGACCTAAGTTGGCAGTAAAAATAAGATTCACACGGATTACAATACATTCCTGGCGACTTTCTAAACAAACCCCAACAGCAGAGTTCCACTTCTGTAATACAGTTGCTGGGTAGAAAGTCTGAGCTTATAAGGGATCTTTAAAGTTTTTCTTTTGCTTTGTACTTTTTTGTGCTATAAAAACAATACTTAAAATTGTAATCATTAAGGAAGATTGTGTCAAAGGTTTTTTTCTGTATGATTCTAATTTAAAAAAACCCATGTTTTTCTACTTCTAAATTGCACCACAGTTTTTCAGTATAAAATAAAAGAGGATTAGTTTGGTATTTTTGAATTAGTAATCCTGTTTCTCAAAAGAGCCATAGTGAATGACTACTTTCAAAATATTATAAGCAGATGGCTAGTCACTATGGAAATGAAACATGATACCAGGTTAATGAATGAAATTCCATCTTAGCTACCTATACCTTCCCATTGTACAGCTATTAATGCTTAAAACAGTACAGCACTTCAGAGTTATAAGTATGAGAAGTAAAGTAAATTGATATATTAGTTTTTGGGATTTAGGTAAGAATATAACTATAAAAAAATGGAAAAATGTTTAATTTAGCAACTGTCTGTGAAAAATGTTCTTAAGAAAAACTTGCAAATTTTAAAACAGGCCATGCCTGAAAATATAATGCTTAATGTTTGCAATTGCAATCAGATTACAATAAGTAATCTTGCTTAACCCATGATCCAAACCCACAAATTCCTGGCATTGTACTGATAAACAGATTTATACGTGGCCACGACCATAACTGGAACCCCATTTAAAGAATAAAATTCCTGGGGAATAACACATAAATGAATCAACACACACTCAAACTCTACAGAAAAAATGGAGATACCTGGGAGAGAATCATATTTTTATGTTACATGGAGACTGATTTAATGATTCACAACCTATCAATCAAAACCTTTTTCTAAAAACAAAATAAAAACTGATGTTTAGTTTCTATATATATGTATATTAATAGATATTGCTTATATAAATTTATATATATTTTCCCATGTTACTGGAAAGCTTTCTACAGTTATACTGATCAGATTTGATCAGATTGGTGTTAATAACATTTTCTTTTTCAATCACCACACTGCTTAACGCAGCCCTAGGATAAATAAACAAATCAAACAACTTCTTTTTTCATATTGTCTTGGGAGAGCTTAATTTAATAAAGTGAGTTATAAACATATAGAACAGCTACATTCTCAGCAGCCCTTCCCAATAATAAATTAGAATAAATAAACTAGTGATGTGAAGAGAGGACCTATACCCTTTCACCTGGAGGGAATTTTTACTCTTTTGGGTTGTCTTAGGCATAAACTTCAGAAATGGACAAACAGACATTCTGGATGTTCAGCTCCATATCAGCACATATGCACACATTCTTCTTTCTTTAGTTAGTATGAATTCAGGCTACTGCTTGCATTATCTACTTCACTATGATGGATTAGCAAAATGTTGCTTCTCCAAACTCAGTGTATTTTTGTTTCACTAGCCTAGCTAAAAGCATTGCTTACCAGTAAATTATACTGTCTACAGGGAAAGAGGTTCAGAAAAATGAAGCCAAAGTTATTGCAGTTATTCATACAGGTTCTTTTCCTTACTAGCCTTAAAAATATCCCAAAATTGAAAAAAAATTCTTCACTTAAATGGAATCTCTTCTTATAGATTAGGAGCAAGTGATTTAGTTCCTATGAATTGTTATCAGAAACATCACTGGTAGGTTTGAAATACATTAGAAAGACTGCACAGTTTTGGAAATGTTGCTGAAACAAATCATCTTCTGAGTCAGATGAGTCCCTCTTTACTCAGATATGACACCCTTTTTCTTCTTAAGTGGACTCTCCAGAACTCCCTCAGAGAAACTGTCAGATCTACTAGAAAACACAGGATTGTTTGACAACATACTGTGAATGGTTTCTGAGGAATTAGCAATAACCATATGTGGGTACTCCACTGATAACTGCTATTACCATTCGAGTCAGAAAAAAAAGGCATACACATATAAGAGCTTCCACTCCTTCCTTTTCTCAAGTATTTTCTTTCTTACTGCTGTCTGAGAAGGTGTTCTTGCAGTCACATTGGAAAGTTGCAATGTTCGTCTTGCTTTCTGGAGTGCCTCACTCCAAGTCTATTTATGAAGCACCATTTCAAAGAAGCTGTCTCCCAGACATTGTATGAAATATTCCTTTCTCTTTCTATTACTGCTGCCGTTATTGAGATGAATATATATTCTAAAATTTATAAGCCTACCACCACCTTCGCCACCAAAGCAAGCAAACAAACAAGCACAAACAAAATTTAACTAAACCAAGAGGATACCCCTTCAACTCTGTAAACAAAGGCTTCAAGGCTGGCTGTCCCAGACTTCCAGTGTGCTCCTGAACTCCTGGCTTAGAAACAACTTGATATCTTTGTTAGGCTACAAAATCTCCAAAGCCTGCTAAGAAGGAATTCCTTTAGATAGAAGACACTTGCAGAGCAGGGAATGAATCATATTACTCATGACTAGTTGGTTATAATATCTGTGTCTCCTGTCCTTTTTCACCATCCCAGTAAATATTTATTTCTCAATACTGAGTGCTACATTCCTAATATGAGGAGTTTCTGGTCTTCACAATCACACTAAACCTGGTATTTTGTAATAGGTTTCATTTTCAAGATGTTTGATAAACTTGTTCGTTTATTTTGAATAAGTTGCCGTTCTTGAACTATAATAACCCAAACTGGACACAACTAAAGCTTTAACAGCATCAGGCCAAGTATAAAAGATCATGTGTTTTTCATATAACATTTCAGCATAATGTTTGCTCTTTGGAAACTGTTTGATGTGATGAAATTCATTAGAGCTCCTTGTGTCAACCTATAAATATCACTGTATTACTATAAATATTACTCCTTCTCTTTTCTGTCTTTCGAACTACATATCTGCCTACATTCCATGGTCTGGAATTTCTTGAGTGCAGAATTTAATAATATTCTTTATTAATTTAGCTTATGTTTCTGTCAATACTTAAATACTATTACGAAATAATGCTTTTCTAAATCATTACTGTCTGTCCTAGATTCATATCATTAGTCAATTCAACAATCATGCTTTCTTAGTTCCAGAGAACCAGATCCAGCATTTGCCTTGTTAAACCTTATAGATTTTCTAGTTTGCTACTGAAGCACTGGTAAGTTTATGAATCCACTATGTTGGCTACTAAGTAAAGTCACTGTATTGCTCGTATTGAACCAGAGACGGAACTGAACAGTGAAAGACTCCTTATGTTTATCAGCAATATTTCCCTGGCTTATGTACCTCAGCTTCTCCCATACTAGTGTTGTTTCTTGAAAATCTGCTGCAACCAGAAGAGACAATAAATACGTTACAGCCTGTTTGTAAATTGATGTTTCTTAGCTTTCATGCCGTACAATGGCTTCCAGCTCCTCCTGTTTGTTGCCCATACTACGTGCATTTGTGTAAATGCACTTTAGCTGGGCTAGTTTTCTTGCCATTTTTATGGGGGGGTGAGGCCCAACACCTCACTGACCATGCTCATACCCTTCTGTGATAGCCAGCCTATCACTGTCCCTCATGTCATTACCACATGGGTACCATGAGGCACCATCCCTGGAGGTATTCAAGAGAGGAGTTGACATGGTGCTTGGGAATATGGATTAGTGTTGGGTGGTGTGGTGGTGTGTGTGTCGGTTGTGTGTGTGTGTGTGGTTTGTTTTTTGTTGTTGGGTATTTTTGGTTTTGTTTAGTTTTTTTTTTTTTTCATTGGTTGGACTAGATGATCTTAAAAGGTCCCTTCCAACCTGGATGATTCTGTGATTCTGTGATTCTTATAGAATACTGCCCCACTGTTAAGTACAGCACCTTGTACTGTAAAATGGTAGGAATGAATTCTCAAACTTTGCCTCGATTCAGATGGATCTCTTAACAATATTAGCCTAAGCCCCCACATTAGGATCAAATGGGTTGAATGAAAGATTGGACTGGAAATCACTGTGGTTGTCTAGCTGTATTACTTTTATGCGGAAAGGTGTTGGTAGCAGGGGGAGGCAGTCAGGAGCTGCAGTGGTGGCTTCTGTGAGAAGAATCAGGAGCTGCCCCCATGTTGGACACAACCAGCTCTAGACAGCTCTGAAGTGGCCCTGCTGCTGCCCAAAGCTGAGCCCATCAGGGTTGCTGGTTTTGCACCTGTCATAACATATTTAAGGAGGGGTAAAAAACACTGCACGATAGCTTTGAGAGAGGAGAAAAACATGAGAGAAACAGCCCTGCAGACACCAAGGTCTGTGAAGAAGGAAGGGGAATAGGTAATCCAGGTGCCAGAGCAGAGATTTCCCTGCAGCTTGTGGAGAAGACTGTGGTGAAACGGGTTGTCCCCCTACAGCCCACAGGGGACCATGCTGAAGCAGTTAACCAGCCTGGATAGCAGCCCATGGAGGACCTCATGCCACAGCAGATGGAGGTACTGTGAAGGAAGAAGCTGCCCATGGAAAACCCACACAGAAGCAGGCTTGCAGAGAGGAGCCCATGCAGTAACAAGTTTTCTGGCATGAACTGAGGCCTGTGGGAGGCCTATGCTGGAGCAGTCTGTTCCTGAAGAACTGTACCCCATGGAAAAGGACACATGCTGGAGCAGTTCTTGAAGGACTGCGGCCCATGGGAGGGACCCCACAGTGGAACAGGGAAAAAGTGTGTGGGGAAGGAGTGGCAGAGACAAAGTGCTGTGAAATATCCACAACCCCCAACCCCTACATCCTCCTTCGCCACTTGGGATGGGAGAAGGAGGCAGAGGAATTAGGAGTGAATGGGTAAATTTGAGCCTAGGATGAAGCTGGAGGTGAGAGGAAGGTGATTTTAGTTTTCTTTTTATTTCTTCCTATCTTACTCTGTTATTAATTGGCAATAAGTTAAATTAATCTTCCCCAAGTTGAACCTGGTTTTGCACGCAACGGTAATTGGTGAGTGATCTCTGTGTCCTTACCTTGACCTGTGAGCTCTCCATCTTATTTTCTCCCCCTGCCATGCTGAGGAGGGGGAATGACAGAGCAGCTTGGTGAACACCTGGTGACCAGCCAAGGTTAACCACCCCAGTACTTTCAAGTCAGCTGAAAATGAGGTCAACACCTGAAAGCAAACAAGTATAGTAAGATGAAAGCTTGGCTTTGTACCCAGGTACTTACATAACTGTGAAAAAATTTGAACAATACATATCTGTAATAGTGCTCAGTCTGAGGCATGTTCACATTATGAAATTTAACCATAAGCAGTTTGCATCTTCATAAAATTTCTGAAATGTCAATACACCTCAACTTTTATATTAAATATATGTTTTACTTTATATACACTGTGGCATCCCACCTAAGGTGAAATTTAACACTTGTGAGTGGATATTGAACAGTAGCTACCACAGGGAATGGATAGAATGGCTAGAATCAATTTTTTGTTTTCCAGTGTACTACATCACAGTCTAGAGACTATATTTAATATTTTTTGTATAATAAAACTGACAGTCCAAAAATCTACATCTCTTGTTTTAGCAGTTTCTCACTGTAGTTCCTTCTTTATAATTTTTTTTTTTCAAAGATAGTCTAGCTAGAACAACACAAATTGTCACAATCTGTCTTACTCTAGGCTAAGTTTCTGGATAGGCAGGAGTTAAAAAACCACAGTACTAGTGGCTGGACAGATACCTTGCAATCCAGTTTGAACTAGTAGCACTGGATAATCAGCATTGCTCTTATCTGTTCTTATGTTTTCCCCACCCGATCTTGCTCACTTGAGAAAAAGTATTCCAGCAGTCTGGTTTTTTTAACCTCCATTCCTCTTGGGAATGTGTTTGGTGGCTGTGCTTGACCTTATTTTTGGAGTTCTTAGCTTTAAAATACTTATTTGTTTGCTTGTTTTGTTTATACTGCTGCTCATCCTTTTTTTTTTTTTTTCCCAGTATACCAAGCACACATTTAGGTGTCAGATTATTCAGCAACTTGCAGAATATGTTCCTGATGTGAAACAGGTAATATTGAAACGAGACAATATTAAGCACAAAAGAGAAGTATGAAATACAAATACACTACCCAAGGACAAATCTTACCCACTCTCCAATGTTTTAGTCATTATTCCTGGAAAACAGAGGGTGTTTCAGCTATAATTTATTTCTCATATTCATTCCATTTGTCTTTCTTTTCCTTTTTGCAAGCCTCAGCATTTTGAATGTGGTTTTTTGCATACTGGTGGCAAATTTTAAAATGTTTTTTGGTTGCTGATTACTCCAGCAATCAGATGTCAATAACTGATTCCACTAAACTATATCAGACTGATTTAATTTCTGTCAATTCACTTTTATTCCATAGATTTCATGGTCTTGTGCTTCCCAAAGTAGACTATTACTGTAACTGTAGTCTTTCTGTTTTTTGCCCTGTTCCATTGTCATGTCTGGTACATACTGAATTGTTACAATATATAAATCTTAAAAGTCAAATAAATGTGTTAATAAAAATAGAATAATGAAAAAAATTACATTCATAAATTTGAAAAATAGGCATTTGCTTTATTGAAAAAATATTACTTTACATTGAAGTATTCTAATAGTTACAAAATAACACAGTCCCTTTAATATGAATTTGTCAGATATCCCCTGGGTAAAGCAGCAGATAGCTTGCTTTTAACATAAACCAGTCTTCCAATCCAAATAAGTAAAGAATGATCCCTTATCCAACAGGGCTCTTGCAGGCACAGTTCTATTTGTTCATGTATTCTAGATTGAGGACAATGTTTCTGATGTTTTACACAGTGACAGTGGGTTGAATATACTCATGATTCACCCCATTACTCCAAGCAAATAGTTTGCAGCACTTACTACAGAGTGCTTGGATTTGAACCATGAATTTCATCACAGAATCTCAGCTGAAAAAATGCATGCCATAAGCCATCTCTTGCATAACAACAGCTTCCGATATCTACTTTATAACCTTGCTCTCCTTGGTATGTTCCACTTATACTGGCCAATTTTGCATCTCTTCTTGCCACAACTTTCTGGTGGTTCTGTACTACTTCAAAAACAAAGGACATACTGTAAACATGCTTACTTGCAGACACATTTCAAACATGTCAGCAAATACAACTGCTCCTAAAAGTGACTCACTTTAGATGGGTATTTTCTGACAGTATTGCCAGAATAGAATGCTTTTTCTTAATGGAAAGGCTCAGATTTCTGTGAGCGGACTCAAAATAGATAGAACACAATTCCAGCTCGGGAATAAATGTATTATTTCCTTTATCAGAGTTCAGGAGTGCCTGACTAAGGCTTCAAATTTCATTTTTGTCCCTTTCACATCATTAAAAAAATATAAGATCAATGAATGAACAAAGTTTTAAAACCTCTCTGTTTTCTGATGCACAAAGTATTAATTACAACTATTGGCTGCAATAAGGAGAGTTTTTCTGCTATTTTTTCATTTTAGTGAATGATTAGGTAATTCATACTTTTGCAATTCACATATTGAGCTGACTTTAGAAATAAAGCACACAAAGCCTTCAGTGTTTCTACAGACCCTCTTATTTTAGTCCTCAATGATTGATTGATTGATCTTGGAATTTATATTTTGGTGGGGTGGGGCTGGGAGGAGACATGTAGTATTTCTCGGGGGTGGGGAGAAGGAGAGCCTGTCACTTCTGTGCATTTAGTGACCAGTTTTCTCACTGGCATGCTTGGTGAATATTCACTTTTCTAAAACTGTATTCCTGATAGCAATGTTTGTGTAGTTCACTCCTGAACTGTGCCTTACCATTTTGATCTTTCAAAACCAAAAGCAATTAGGTGACATTGCCCATTCATCATTTGTTTGCTGAGGTTGAAATTCACTCCAAGGCTTACAACTTGAGCAAGGCCTATTCATCACCAAAGTGTCACATAGGTTTTAGTCTTGCTTGGCTCGAATGTCTTCCTACAAAACTCCGCTTTCTACTTCTAAAGAGTAATTTCTTCAATTTTTTCACAGTAAAGCCCTACATGCAATATATACATCCACAGGACACTGCTTCAAATCCAACACACAAAACAATGCTACCTCTGCAAAGTCAGTCTCACTCAACCTGAGTTATATTAACAATTCTGCTGGTATGCTGAGTGTGTGAATCAGGTGACTCTGCGCTGTATTTTTTCATCTGTAAGAAAAAAGAGGAAGACTGTTTATCTCAGAGCACGATGTATATTTCAGGATATTTGGCTTGTCCCCCTACATTTACACTGCTGTGTATCATTCCTCCAGGTGTCCCATTTTTCTTCTTTTTTTGTTTTATTTCTACAACATTTTCATAAATCAAAGTATCAGACTCACTTTCAGAAGACATACTCTCTACCATCAAACCCAAGGACTTATGAAAGTTAGATAGAGTAGTGAAGTAACCAAATGCTTCTTATCACAGAAGACCTTAAGATAGATTTCTAACATCTTAAAAGTCTTACTTTTCAAGGCACTTAGGTGCCTTGATCATAATTTCTTGATCATAAGTCTAGCAACTTGTTAATATTTGTAATTAAAGTTTAATATTATTTAGTATTATATGGTCACTGATATGATTGTAACATGTCATCTCAAGTAAATGTGTCTTCTAGTTTCATTCCTCTCTAAAGATGTAAAAAATTTATAAAGAGCCCTATTGGGATGTCATGACAGACACCCACTGTTTCTGTTTATTTGATGCCCTGAGAAAAGAAAGCATTTGTTTAGAATTTTAACCCATTACCATCTTCAGAATTAAACATCATGCACAACATTATGGTCTGAACAGCAAAGTTCATTTATATTAATATAACTGAATTATCTTATTAAATAAGATCTGTGGTATCCTGTCTGTGACCATTTGAAAATTACAGTGACTAAAATCCATTTTGTAACTAAACTTTTAGGTCAAATATTTTAATTTGTAAAAAAATGTTAACAAAGTATTATAAATAGTGCTTAAAAATTCCTTCCTACAGAAAATGTATTGAAGACCTTTAGGAAACAGCAAACGTGACAATATAGAAGAATTAAATATATAGTTCAACATAATAATTTTTAAAGCTTTTTTGGCCCAAAGCCTGGTCCCAAATCTAGTGGCATAAATCATAAAAGCATCTGGAGCTTAGATTTTGCTTCTTCAAGAGATTTGGCTACTATGGCATATTTGCTATTTATTCTAACCTTTCCTAGCACACACATTATATCTATCTATTTCTAGACTAATAAAGTCTAGCCAAAAAGACTAGTGCAGTCATATGTGAGTGGCTGACACAAGGTGCCTCAAATCTACCATCTCTCAGAGAACATACTGAGTTCTAACAAAAGGCATTTGAAGGACTATGCAATCATTAGGCACAGTCAACATGGATTCACAAAGGGAAAGTCCTATTTAAGTAACTTAGTATACTTCTACAATAAAGTCACCCGCCAGTGGATGAAGGGAAGGTGGTAGATGTAGTTTTCCTTTATTTTAGTAAGGCTTTTGACACTGTCCCTCACCATAGCCTTCTGAACAAGTTGTCCTGGCTAAACAGCAGGGGTCAAGTGTTGTAGCGAATGAGGCTACATCTGACTGCTGACCAGTCATTGGCAGTATTCTTCAGGGCTCAACTCTAGGGACAGTTCTGTTCAACATTTTAATCAATGATCTAGATGCAGGAACTGAATGTTCCATTAGTAAGTTTATTGATGATACTTACCTGGAAGGTGCTGTTGACTCTCTTAAGGGATGAGAGGCCTTGCAGAGGAATCTAGATAGATTGGAGCATTGAGCAATCATCAGTGCCATGAAATTTAATAATAATAAATGCATAATAATAATTAATAAGTGCGTCTAGGACAAAGTAACACTGGACACAAGTATAAATTGGGAGAGGAGTAAATCGGCTGAGGAGCAGCCCTGCAGAAAGAGATCTGGGGGTGCTGGTTGAAAGCAGGCTCAAGAGGAGCCAGCAGTGTGCCCTGGCAGCCAAGAGAGCAAACTGCATCCTGGGCTTCCTCAAACACAGCGCCACCAGCCGTTCAAAAGATGGGATTATCATGCTGTACTTGGTGTTCATGCTGCCGCACCTTCAGTACCGTGTGCAGTCCTGCGCCCCACAATTTAGGAAGGACATTAAGGTGCTTGAATGTGTCCAGTGTAAAAAGCTGGTGAAAGGGCTTGAAGCAATATCCTTAGGGGAGTAGCTAAGGACTTTGGGTTTGTGCACTTGGGAGAAAAGTAGGCTGAGGGGCAACCTCATTGCTCTCTACAGCTTCCTGAGGAGGGGAAGTGGAGATGGAGGTGCTGATCTCTGCTTCCTGGTATCTGGTGATAAGAAATATGGGAATGGTTCAAAGCTGCAACAAGGGAGAATCAGACTTGACATTAGAAAGCAGTTCTTTACCAAGAGAGTGGTTAAATGCTTGAAAAGGCTTCCTAGAGAGGTCATTGGTAACCCAAGCCTGACAGTGTTTAAGAGGTATTTGGATAATGCCCTTAATAATATGCTTTAACTTTTGATCAGCCTTGAAGTGATCAGGCAGTTGGCCTAGATGATTGTTGTAGGTCTGGAACTATTCTATTCTATTCTATTCTATTCTATTCTATTCTATTCGACTTAAACCAAATCCAGGAAAAACAAGGAGTATGGGCACTCAGCAGAGCTGGCTGCTTGAGGAATGTTTCACGGGGAATCAGGTATAAGCAAGGCTACAGATATTCAATTCTTCTTCAAGACTTCTATGGTTCCCATCCTGAGACACTGTGACAGAATATTAATAGATTAATTCTAGCATTTTCTCCAAAATTACATAGAAGTTTACTCTATTCTCATATTGTCTCTAGTGAAAGCTTCTCAATGAAGACAGGTTCAACAGTCGTATTTGGTTATCTGAATGGTCAGTGTCCAAATTAGAAGTCCAAACCTGTAACAGAAGTACATGAAATTGTTTCATGTGTGTAGGATAGGGTGAGGAGAGAGGAAACATTTAAGACCGACTTTAATGTGGTGGGATTGCTCATGCTGTTACATGAGGAATCCAATGATCTGAGGTTTCAAGGCCTGAAGGATTATTCCTGCTATCATGGTTAGCATTTATAAGTACAAATCAAATAACTAGTGTGTATGAAAATATAAACATATAATTTCTTTAGTACATGAGAAAAGATATTGAAAATGCAGCAGACCACCCTTTTACTATGCATGGGGAAGGACGAATTAAAAGTATTGTGCTACATGGATACTGATACTAAATCATTACCAGCAAAAGAACAGGAAAAAAGCAAAAGAGGGGGAAGCCCTTGCACATATTAATAGCTTACAGTTACACCCCAGCTCCCAACAGGAGTATGTACTTTGTCAACTTTTTGTGAACTTGACCAGGCAGAGGAGGATAACATGTACAATGACACCTATTTTCTCCCTCTCTAATTATCATATTTGCGTCTTGGATAGAAAATATCACAAGTAACACTCATGACTCAAAATTAACTAGTAAAGTACACATAATCATATTAAGGAATATTCTCTGTCCAGTAGCAAAGGTTTCATCAATATGACATGTAGTATAACTACCTATCTATCTAACTAAAAATGCTAAATATTTCCTCAAACTCATAAAACAACCCTAGAACTGAAAATTAAAAAGGCAAATAGAACAGTAAGACAAAGGAAATGAAGAGAGCCTTTTGTTGTTTGGTTTTTGTTTTTTTTTTTTCCTTTGTCTGAGTTTCACATGAGCCTTCAACAGTGGGTTAGGCATCTTATATGATAGAGAGAATACACTTTCAAGGCTCTGCCACAGAATTAATCATAAAAGATTTCTATATGAGTTACATCTGTTGGTGGCTTATTTTTTTGTGGTTTGTGATTTAAGGTACCTGAATCAGTGATTTACTTAAGAAACATCTGTAGCAAACTTGATGAAGCTTTATTTCTTGAAGTGATATTTGAGAAAAGGAAAAAATAACATAAGATGTAAGAATATGTGTTTCAAACTTGTTGTTTCCTTGCTTTAACATTTTGAAGGAAATCACAGAACATTTGTGTAACAACTGTAACTCCTATTAATTTTAATTATTTCCCTCTCATACTTTAGACTGAAGGCATTTTTTTTAAAGGTGAATTTAAAAATGCCTTTGTTGTTCAGCACTACTATCAAAAGAACTGGAGTGACACTGCCAAAATTCCCCTGCCCCTCTCTACCCACTAACTGTGTGAAGAGCAGGCATGAAGAGTCAGGGGACTTTCAGTTTGTGTCCCACCATTTCAGGAGTGGGGCAGCTCAAATTAGAGTCTGGCATGGTCTGATGTGGCACAACGTCTAAAAGTGATTAAGTCATTGGTAGAGGAAGATGAGTGACAATTAAAAAAATTCAACATTAATATTTTTTTTTTGTTTTGCTTTGGTTTTTTGTTTTGTTTTGTTTTAAAGGAGAAGCAGAGAAAGTATATTAGAACAGAAATTCACTGCTTAAAGTGTCCTTTCTCTGTGGGTTACCTGGTTTTGGTAGACCATGTAATTTACTCTAGAAAGGATAATTTTTTGTGGCCTGTTTCTGCTCAATGCAAAAGCAGCAGTTCAGCAGTGGAATGTCAGTTTAAATGTAGTTAGAACTTAGTTTAAATTTTATAAAACTCACTCACACTGATGCAAGGAGGGTTGTTGTTTTTAGTAGAATAAATGACAGTCAGTCATTCCAGTAGCATTGAAGTGCTTGGAGAAAATTCTCTGAAATTCATAATCCATTTACTGCACCCACCCAGTTTCTTTTTGTATGTGTTTTAGAGCATCACAATGTCTATGTATCTGAAAGCTCTGGGACTGTGACAGTCAAAGATATTTTAAAGTCTGCAAGTGTCAGAAGAACATTGTCTAGGTTCAGTTAAAACAAGAGTAGATGGTAAAATATGTATAAAGGTGCACATACTGCTACTCAAGGGATGCTTATTTCAAAATGGAGGGAGTATGTGAAGGCTCTTGGCTGGCAGAGGCATGCAAGTTGCTTTACAGAAATGACATGCACAGGGTCTGTCGGGTAATACAGATCAGATAACTCTCTTGGTTTATTGAGTATTCCAGTGCACTTTGGTTCTGAGGACAGAGAGTGACATGTTAAGCTTGCCAGATGTAAAGCACAGCCAGAACTGTAATGAGAGCTGGGAGCAGGGGTGCATGTGAAAATGAGAGCGCATTTATCATTTGGGAGGAAGAGAAAGTAAGGAAAAGGAAAATGGAGAAAAGCCCTCTACTTACAGAAAACAACAGAAAGGGTACAATTTTCTGCTACACAGGAAATGTAACAAGGTAACTCTGTGAATTATTACACGGGGATGACTGCATTAGTTTCTGAACTAGTAGAGGGCTGATATCTTCTCCCACCCACACAGATACAAGAGTGTTGAAGCTCACATTCACCCCGCAACACACACTCATCTGGCATCTAGAGCAGGGAATATATCTAAATGTTCTTTCACAATTGGCTTTGGATCCCATCATCCTAATCTTCAAAGGCTTCTGAATCCTGTGAATATCTGAAATCCTGGTATTACCCCTGCCTCTAGTCTATGGACATATTTGTCTCGCACAATCTCCTGTGACCCAAAAAGTTTTGCAGTGTGTTCTACTAAGGTCCAGCTTCTAAGGCTCTCCCACACCATATCAGCAGCCATATCAAAAACACAGTTTTGTGTTGCAGGACATGGGATGGACATTTCTGGCAAACAGATTTTGTACAGAACTACATTTCTTACTGGGTGTAAGAAAATCAGACATCCAGACAATGTCAACTTAACACTTTTTCTGTCTCAGTTTCTTGATGCAGACAAAAAGTCACTGGGGATTACTAGTGAATTTTATAAAGTAACTAAAGTTTCCCTAATACAGATGGTTTCTCTTTGGAATTGTGTAGTATGTCACAGCTCAGCTTGAGGTGACTTTTTTTCTAAACTACCTCTTTTGTATACCATGATAATACAGTCCCTCTTTTTACCTATTTTTGCTAGCTTCTTTGTTATAGCAGGTCCCTTTGGTTTTAAAAGTTGCCAGAGATACCTTTGTTGTGCATTTTCCCATTGGTGACTGCTGTTTTTCTACAGTACACAATGATTTTCCTCACTTGATGCAACCAACTTTCTGAATTTTCTTCATCTGACTGCATAACCATTAAGATCTGATAAGTTAATGAGCTACCTTTATGTTCATTTGAATTTTCATGATTTAACACCTCCTAAGTGGGATGTGCTCTCAAATTTCCTGAACCTTTATCAAGACATAGATATGACCATCCCTATATTTTTTTTAATTTTTGGATGCAAAACCTTTAGGTTTGTCTTTTATTAAGCCAGGATTCCCGAGGGAAAGTAAAGTCATAGCAATGTGAGTGCAAACTACAAATTAAAGAGTTCATCCTTCCTCATATTAGGAAAAGATTAATAAAGAATAACTGGATGGATAACATGTCTTAGAACAAGTATTTTGACTTTCAAAAAAGGAATATGCTCTCATAGCTCATGAGATTTCATATGCTCTCATAGCATATGAGTAACATCATTTTGCCTACGAGTGTTACTATGCTAAACCTCCCTCCTTGGCTTTCTACTTCACTTTAAAGTTTCCTACTACAACAGTTACCATGTTTTCCCCATAAGTTTAATTTCCTCCTGTTATAGTTTAAAGCTTACATTTTCCCCACGTCCTTTTGTTTTCTCTTCACTTTAAGATGGAAAAGTATCTATAAGCTATGCTTTTTGACAGAAATACTCCTAATTTGACAGCCATTTTTGATGTAGGTTAGTTTTATAAGACATATTTTTGTATGTGGTCATTGAATACATATACTTCGGACAGGGTGATTTGACTCTAAAAACCCTCAGAAAGGGGTTTTGTGAGGAGCTGTGATTTTAAGCAAACTTGAGATTACTGGTTAAGGAAAAAGGATAGCAGTTCTGTGTGTATCAAATGAAAAGCCTGATGACAAAATTCCCCATCTTCTTCTAACCGTGCCTGGCAGTAAATGAAAAGTTATGTGTTGTACTCTTCTCTGAACACATTGTATAACTTCTAATAAGGGCAGAGGACCTGTAAGCAAGGTGTATTGACAAATTTTCTTGTTTTTGTTGACAAGAAGGGAGAGATGTAGGTGCCCCTGTTGTCAGGCAATACTATCCATTCTTAAACAAACCCATATGTAGTATGATCTGCTCTTCCTTGTTAAACCACTAGCTCAAGCTTGTCTTTAATGTCTGTAAATCTCATTTAAATAGAGTTGGTTTTCTTTCACTCATGTCAAACCAGCAGTGAAATCATTACGAGCTGCATCAAATTAACTTTATTCTGGACTCCAGCTGTCAAAGGGTTATTCACAATTCAGATTTTGCTTGTCCTGTCCTTGCAATTACTCCCTCCTAGAGAGCAACACTGTGCACAGGAAAGGATCCTCAGCCATACTGGTGTAACAGTGAAAGGAGAATAAAAAATTAACCTGTCAGAAAAGGAAAACAGCAGCAAAAAATGTCCATGAAGACAATGTATTTGCTATGCTGGCTCAATATATTCTTATTCCAGACTGCATTGACCTTACTGAGGAATGATCTTCACCAGTTTCTATGACACTTTGCCAGGTCTGAGCTTTAACTGGGAGGGGGATGCTACTGATTTAGATTCCAGAATGTTCAGTCAGTCTGTTTCACTCTGCATTACCCTGCATATACTGTATCTAATCTGTTACTTTGGAAGGGCCTGTAGCTGCTGTTAAGTGATTTATCTCAAGTAACCTCCGTGCTATGACAGCTCTGAGATACTAGATGGTCCCAGTAGTGATAAGAGCAGCCACACTCAGCACAAAGTGCACAACTGCATATTTATGTCAAAGTGGGGTTTGCCAAATAAAATTTGTAATGCTGTGATTAATCAGCTGATATTTTTCATACACAAAATTCATTAAGACAACGCAACCCCCAACCCTTTCTGGGCTAATTTTTATCTTGTGAATAGTCATGAACTTGATAAGACATATAGACAGAGAGAAAAGTTTCCTTTGTTTTTGTGGTTAAAAAATTTGACTTTAAGAAGCAGAGGGTTGTACTAGGAAAATTTATGTCATTTTATTTTACAGCCTTCAGATGAATCCTAGCAGCAACAAAGTGAAATAAAGCCTTATTAACTGGAATCCTGAAGATCTGTAGTATTTGAATATGTTATTTCAAACTACACACTAATTTTGTATATACCTCATATTTCACGACCATCTTAAAATATTTTTTATAGCACAAAGTATCTTTCCAATGTTTTTAAGAAAATAAAAGAAAAATCACAACATGTCATTAAAAAGGACACGATGATAAGAAGACATTATGAAAATTCCTATGTCCCATCAAAAAAAAAAACAAAAAAACCCAAAACTAAAAAACAGACAAAGGGTCAAGTTTTCAACGTGTCTGAATTCCCGAAGGGCAGAATTATGTTTGGCTGAGGCAAAATGGATGTGAGTAAAGGATGGATTACAGTTAACATTACTCCAGCAATTAAACCTTTCAGTCTCAGCTCTCACCTCAACTAGCTGTACTGAATAACATCTGTTCCATTAAAACTAAGCAGATCGAAGAATGGATTGAGAGCAGTTCTGAGAAAAAAGACTTAGGGTTGTTGGTGGATGAGAAGCTCAACATGAGCTGTCAACGGGTGCTGGCAGCCCAGAAAGCCAAACACATCCTGGACTGCATGAAAAGAAGCATGACCAGCAGGGTCGAGGGAGGTGGTGAGACCCTACTTGGAGTACTGTGTCCAGCCCTGGAGTCCTCAGCACAGGAAGGACATGGACCTGTTGGAACGGGTCCAGAGGAGGTTCACAAAGATGATCAGAGGGCTGGAGCACCTTTCCAATAAAGACAGGTTGGGAGAGTTAGGGTTGTCCAGCCAAGAGAAGAATAGGCTCAGGGCAGATCTTATAGCAGCCTTCCAGTACCTAAAGGGAGCCTACAGGAAAGATGGGGAGTGTCTCTTTATCAGGGACAGTAGTGACAGGATGAGGGATAACGGTTTTAAACTGAAAGAGGGTAGATTTAGGTTAGATATCAGGAAGAAATTCTTTACTGTGAGGGTGGTGAGGCACTGGAACAGGTTGCCCATAGAGGTTTTGGCTGCCTTACCTCTGGAAGTGTCCAGGCTGGATGGGTCTTTGAGAAACCTGATCTAGTGGGAGGTGTCCCTGCCCATGGCAGGGGGGTTGGAACTCCTTGATCTTTAAGGTCCCTTCCAACTCAAACCATTCTATCGTTCTATGATCTTGTTCAGGTTTCTGGAAGGTATATTCTCAGTAACATAAACTGTCTAATTATACTATACTCCACATTAGTGGCTTAATATTGTTTAGAAATTATCTGAAGTTATACTGAAGTCTTTCCAGAAAATGAGTATTTGTGCTTTGGTTTGAGTCTGTACCTGTCTGTACTCAAAGAACTAATATTTAGGCTATGGAAAAAACATGTATTTTTAAGCCTTTTACTGAACATCAATCTTCTCTGCTTCCATACTTCATTGATGTCTATATTGGGTTGGGTGGCAAGGTTTTGGTGGCAGGGAGGCTGCAGGGGTGGCTTCTGTGAGAAGATGGCAGAAGCTTCCCTCATTTCC
Source organism: Limosa lapponica baueri (assembly GCA_002844005.1). NCBI lineage: Eukaryota > Metazoa > Chordata > Aves > Charadriiformes > Scolopacidae > Limosa > Limosa lapponica. The sequence goes on along the minus strand of KZ505639.1, from coordinate 3,310,628 downwards.
AATAGAGCCAATGCCAGCCCTCTCCAAGATGGATCCACCGCTGGCCAAGGCTGAGCCAATCAATGATAGTTCCTCTGTGATAAAATATTTAACAAGGGGAAAAAAATGTAACAGCAGCCACAAGAGAGAAGTAAGACTATGTGAGAGAAACAACTCTGCAGACACCAAGATCAACAAAAGAAGGAGAAGAGATGCCCCAGGTGGCAGAGCAGAGAATCCTCTGCAGCCCATGGTGAAGACCATGCAAGCTGTCCCCTTGCAGCCCATGGAGCTCCACAGTGGAGCAGATATCCACCTGCAACTTGTAGAGGATCCCATACTAAAGAAGGTGGATGTGCTCTGAAGAAAGATGTGACCCTGTGGAGAGCCTGTTCTTGAACAGGCTCCTGGAAGGATTTGTGACCCTGTGGAAAGAACCCCCACTGGAGCAAGTTTGCTGGTAGGACTTGTGGTGCTGTGGGGAACCGATGCCAGAGCATTGCTGAAGGGCTGCAACCCATGGAAGAGACCTGTGCTGGAGCAGTTCATGAAGAACTGCAGTCCATGGGAAGGATACACATTGGAGAAGTCTCTGGAGGACTGTCTCCCATAGGTAGGACCTCAAACTGGAGCAGGGGAAGAACATGAAGGAGAAAGGAGCAGCAGAGATGACGTGGGATGAATTGACCACAACCCCCATTCCCTGTCCCCCTCTGCTGCTCGAGGGGGGAACAGGTAGAAAAAATTGGGACTGAAGTTGAACCTGAGAAGAAGGGAGAGTTGGGGGGAAGATGTTTTAAGATTTGTTTTTATTTCTCATCATCCTACTCTGATTTTGATTGGTAATAAATTAAATTAACTTCCCCAAGTTGTGTCTGTTTTGCCCATGGTGGTAATTGGTGAGTGATCTCCCTGTCCCTATCTCAACCCATGAGCCTTTTGTCATATTTTTCTCTACTTGTCCAGTTCAGGACAGGGATTGATAGAGCAGCTTGGTAGGCACCTGGCATCTAGTCAAGGTCAACCCACGGCAATGTCTTAAGCAAAAATTCTGAAATATGAAATATTAATCTGTTAGTTAAAGTTTATTACAAACCTAGGTTCAGATTCTGTGAAGTGGTTGTGCCTATTGGTAAATCAAGGGTGCAATAGCTCAGAATCTGAAATATTAAGACAAAGGAGCAGAATTCAAAAATCTCCTATATGTCCATAGATTTCCTGAATAGTTAAGGGGAAAAAGCCATGCCCATCAAGAAAGCCAGTGCATTCAGTGAAGGATGTCTAAACTTCAAGGAGAGACAAATATGTATACAAAATCCTGTTTCTATCCTGAATTTAGGCATCCTCTGCAGTAATCATCCACATGAAAATGAAATTTGCAACCTAAATCTGCTTCTCTGATCTAGATGTGTTTGTCACATTTTGTGAAATAAATGTCTCAGCCTTATGTGTATTTTAGTTGCCTCAAAACCTTTTGTGTGTCCGGGCCTCAATTTTAAAATGTATCAGTATACAATTCCTATTCTGCATGAATCTATTTGAAGTGATGAATATATTTGTCACAGGACTGTAAAGATACATCTTTTTCTCTCCAGTCTTTCAGTGTCAAAATGTCACAGATTAACATTTACTTTGTTCTCATTAATGTGTATATTCAAAACCAGTGATAAATTATTTTATCTCTTTTAAAAGCAAAGAAAGAATTGTATAGGTATATCCTGCAAAAATGTGTTTGCAAAAGTGATCGAAACCTACATGTATACTTCAACAAAAGAATCACGTTACCTATTGGTGTCTAAAATGTCTTATTGAAAATCATTTAAAAATATTGTTTTTACTCTAGAAAGCTGAAACTTCCTTTTATGTCATCTCTATGTCAACCATCAATTTATTTTTTTCTGATACAATTACTGATACAGTAAGCATGTGCATGGTACTTTTAAAGTAAGGCATAGCAAAAAACTGCTGAAAGTCAGTAAATAAATAGTACTGCACAGAAAGCCTTGTGAATTGAATGACTGAATTCTAACAGGTTTGCTGGCAGACATCTCTGGTTGCATCTCTCTAGATGTCATATTAGTTCAGGACCCTAGTCAAATTTGGTCGTGTACATTCAGGTGATTAGTGCTTAATCACAGAATTTCAGTGTTGCTTGGCAGTGGTAAAAGAGGTTTGTCTGAGCTTCTTTCTTCTTGTTGTTGTGGAACTGTTATCTGTCAAAATGCACTAGGTTCCAATCCAAAATGCAGTATCTTTCCTTTCTGCATATACTTGCCTTTAAAGTTTAGATAAAGTGAATAGTTGTAAAGTAGCTCTGCCATAAATTACAGCTGACGGTGGAAGTGATTAAGGCACATAGTTTGATTGCATGCATTAATCTCTACAACTTTCCTCAAGTCTAATTTTATTACACACTGGTGTACATTTCTTTTTAATTTATTAGCTTTGTCAGTAGTCAGTTGCACTTTATGCCATTGTTTGCAAAAAGTACAACCCAGCAACATTCATAGACAAATCAGACAGTAAAGAGCAAAATAAAAGAACATTAAGTGCCACATCCTTCCCTCAGGCATACACTCATACAGTTAAATCAACATATGAAATAAGACTATTTATCATGAATAATTAATCAATATCAATTTGATATCCTGATTAAGACCAGTCCACTAGCCCAGGCAAAAAAAGTTGAGAAAACTTAATCTTTTTCTGCTGTGGAAACAGCTGTAGCTGGTAGAATACCCTGCCCATATGTCATCAGCCATCCAGACATATTTTTTAACCAACTGTGTGTCACTGTTTGGACCTAGCTATTTATTGTTAACATGACAGCGTTACCTCTTCCTCCCGATCAAGTGAACATGAATACTGATGTTAATTTTAATAGACGAAGATCGGAACCCTGATTTTCAGCATACTCCTCATTTTAGGTCCCATATACAAGCTATGCACATTCGCTCAAAGTTTCTTTGTAATCCAGTTAAGACACTTTCAAAAGTTTTGCATAACTGGCTGAACTGTCAGTTCCAGAACTCTAATGTTTTTGTAGCCAGTAATGCTCATAAGACTCTCTACTTAGAAGCATGGTTCTGGTCAGTCTTTTGAATTTAATATTACACAGTCTCATAGAGATCCATGCTTTTCCCTTACAAAATCCCTAATCAAAAAGAAGATTTTTTTTCTTAATTTCCAATGATACAGATACAGAGGGGTTTTGTTTGTCTTGTTTTAATAACCAATAAAATGTATTTTAGTTGTGATTAAAACAATAGGAAGAACAGCTGTTGATGATATTGATTATTTTCACAGTGACATGGACAAAACATAGGAAAGAAAAATTTTTATGTACAAATAGGTGAGGAACTGTCAACATCTCTGAGCCAAGCTTTATTTCCTCTATGTCAGTTCATGAAATTTGGTGCTATGAAACTTCTCAAATGTGTATCTGACTGAGGCATGATTTTTTTTTTTTTTTTTTTTTTTAACTAAAGTATGTTTACTCCCTACTGGCCCTTAAATAGCGCATAGTAAACCATTTTAAACAGATATCATGTGGAAAAGGTATATATAAAATAAAAAAGACCTCCTAAATGAAACAGTGAATTGCACAGTACATGCAATTACTAATAAACTTGTTTAGTGAATACACGTAAACCAACCCATTACTTATGGCCAATGGATTTAATGATGGCACTTGCTGACAGACAGAAATAAGCCTCTCCATGAAGTAAATATGTTGTGCTTCATGCTTATAAATTTATAAAAGTATTTTTAATATAATTCTTGTACATTATTACTGTTGTTGAGCAAAAAGTGCAGATCTCAGTCTCTGAGAAGTGATAGAACTAATTAGGAGTTGCAAATGAGTGCATGATTGTCTTTTGTAGTGTGCCAAACTTCACAAAAGAGAAGATATCAAGAATCTGAAGTAATGTACACACAAGGGCAGAAGGAAAGCTTTCAGTCTGAACACTGTATACCAACTATATGATATACCCAGCAAGTAGAGAGTGCTATGTCTATATTTTATTGGGGTTTTTTTAACTTTTTTTTCCTCTAATATAGGCATTATATAGTGGAGCTTATTCTAAAACTGTTGTTACTTTCCACAAGGCTATAGGCTGATGAGCAGTCTGACAGACCAGGTGAGTAACAGCAGCTCCAGGCAGGTGGATTGCAAGCTATTGTCCTTGCAGCTCAGAAGGCAAATCCCATGCCAAGTGGAATAGTGCAGAGAAAGGTGCTGTGGGGCCAACAAAAGTTCATGTTGGACAACCAACATGATCAACCTGACCAAAGCCAAAAAGCTCATTTAGCCTTGGTGGTCCAGCTACATAGGAAGAGAATCTTTAAGTTCAGACCAAGACAGAAAGTGCAAAATGGCTAAAACCAGTGAATGCACACTACCATTCTCAAATTGAGAACCAGCATAAGACAAGTAAGAGTAATAAAAGGAGAAATTTCTTCATAAACCTATATCATCCTATATTAATTTGTATTTCAGTATTTTTCATCTGTTACTGTTTAGTGAAGAAAGGTACTGCTTGCATTGAGAGACCAAAAAAAAAAAAAATTGCTTACTCCTGAATGCCTTCAATACGCTTAATCAATTTACAAAAATAATCTTGCAATTTAAGATATTAAGAGATAGCTTTAAACTTACCTGAACAAGAAGTTAAAATGGATACATTGATTGGAATAGCTATTAAAAAACAGTATCTTCTGCAATAGCTATTATGTTCGATTTCTCCATGAAGTCTAAAGCTCTAAATCCATTATCTCTAAGCCACCATAGATTATGTGGGTTGTTATAATGGTATATTATCCTGACTATATTCTGCTGGCTAAGAAAGTATTTCACTAGTCAGAGATCGTCGCTTTATCTCTTTTCCTTTCTCCTCTGTACACATATGTCGCTTACAGTATCTTGGATTTTGATACCAACATTAATTAAAGACAAATAATGAGTTAGGGATAGTGGAAATAAAGGTGGGAAGAAGGAAACTGATACAGACTTCTGAAAGCTATTACACAGTTTAAAAGTCAAAATTTTCAAACTTTACAAACATACATTGAAATACACAAACTGTAATCACCCTAATAATATGGTTGTGACTGTATAGTCACAGTTACCTAGTCTTCTGCTCACATGTAAATAAGACCAAATCTATGAAGACAATAGAAATAAAGAAACCCATATTCTTCAGGCATCAGAACAGAACAACAATCAAGAGCCAGGAGGAACACTACTTATTGGAACAAGTTACTGTGTGTTTATCGAAGATGGGTTTAACTGTGCTTACTTTACATGCGGACTGAGGAAATATCTGATCACCAAATTCAAGAGACAGATTAGAAATGTTTACTCTGATACAGGTTCTTCCTTTCTACATGTTACAGTTATTTAAACACCACAGTAAACTAACTGTACTGCAAGATTATTTCTCAGATTAATTATCACGCAGAAGTAACATTAATTATAGAAGAAAAGCATTTAAAGTATTGAAGAGCAAAAGTTTTCTTAAAACTAAGATTTTAAAATAAAAGAAAAATGAGGACATGCAATCATTCTGGCATGTTCATGCACTAGCCATCTAGCTAGTACTGCCTAGCCTCTTCAAAGACCTACCCTGAACCAAAACAGACTGAGCATCCTTGTCTGTTCAGTGCAAAGTCAGGTCCTGCTGTCTGATTCAGAGACAGAGGGCAGTAACAGCACTCATCCATTTAATTTATGCAGACATGCTATGAGAGTGACAACCTCTAATGAAAGGTCAATAAAAGGAATTAGGTATAGGTGACTAGCAAGTTAAACAGATGACAGTGTATGTAGAAAAGGAATGAATTTACCATGTCTCTTGTTACTTCTGTAATAAAAGTGAAAAGAATGAAAAACAAGGGTTTTTTAAGGACATGTTTCAAAGCAAAGGAGACAGTGTGCAATACAAAACTTGAACAACGTTAAAATTGAAGCTAGAAAACCACTTCCCCAGCTCTATGAAAAATAACATACCCTTTTGGCCTAGATATGTAAGATTTTTACTTCACTGAAAAAAAGAAGGACGGGCTTTGGTAACTGACCACCTCAATTAGACAAGATTTTGTAGGAACCCTTTCCCCAGAACTGAAAAAACTCACCTCTCTTAACTTTATCTCAAACTTAACCTTAGCGTCTCTTAAACATAACTTACAGGCCATTCCACAAATTATATACAATGCCTTTTTGGAGGTATTAAAATCTGTTCCTTTTTAAAGAAAACTGATCTGAACAGAATGGATGAAACACTCACCCGTACAAATGGACACCTAGTCTCCATGGTGGAAGAGCATACATCACAGTAAGCAAAAACTCTGCCTTGCTCTAAGCAAACATCTATGAAAATGGTACAATGTCTATGGCAAAGGTGCAAGTAGCAAGATATAGGCTCATTAAGATGTTGCTTTTTTTAGTTCCTTGCTGTGACTTCTGAGGGAATAAATAGTGTTTTTCCACCAGTATTTTTTTTTTTTGCTAAGCATGTTCTCAGGGGAGTTTAGCATCTGCTTAATTTTCAGGATCCCTTGTTGTTAGAGGATGCTTTTGTTTTCAAATCACTGCATTCTCAAGCAGGTTGTGCACTGAAAACTGAAAACATGGAAACTGGAAATTGACATGCTCTACAGAAGCCTGAGACAGAATATTTCTCTGCTTCGTAGCTCAGGCAGAACAAGTAATTATTTTCACATCTTCCAGGAACATTGGTTTAGTGTTGTATTGCCTTAATGCTGTGCACGTGCAGTGCAAAAAAAAAAAAAAAAAACCAACAAAAAACCACAAGCATTTTGGTTCTGTCTTTCAGAACTAGCTTAGTGAATTTGTTAGATTTACTTTCACGTTCCATAAGAGATTATTGAACAATTCTATTCATGTAGAAAACTATTACTTTCCAGTTAAATTTGCCATGAAGTTTTCTTGCTTCATGTCTCTCTCCTTATACTTGATGGGTTATTTTCAAGGAGGGAGTGTATTACTGCAGGGGTCAGGCAGCAGTTTGTTTGCTGCTCTCTCAAGACCATTTTAATGAATTCAATTGTTTATGTATTTTTCAGAATACCATCACACAACTCCTAAAAAAACCATGTGTATGGAGTTATGATATATATGACTGCAAACTGTGAGCAGTAATACTTCTGCTGGAGAATCCAAAGACAATCACAATTTCTAAGAGAAAATATTTGCCAACAGAATTTTGAAATTCCTAGATGACCTCATATTAATACATACAGATTCTCTTCCTAAGTCCTTTACATCTACATTCTTACTACCCTGTGATGAAGGAAATTGTTATCTAAACCTTATAGATTGGAAACTGAGGCAAATAGATGATTAAGGTCACAAAGGGAGACACCCTCAGCAGTTGTCACCATTGTAATGCTATTTTATCATTACAAAGTTTACCATTTTGGTGTCTGTTCTTCAGGAAAATATCTTCCTGAAATATCTAAGTCAGTCATGAGGCACACAGATGATGAATTCAAAGAACTAGAAATGGCTTTCCAGTATACGAAGAACAAGGAATCACCTCAGTGGTCAAAAAGAAAAAACAAAGAGAACAAAGTATAAGCTTCTCTAATTTCTGTACCATTGATACTGAAGATCTTCCACAAGAGTGATTAGAAAGATGTTTAGAAGAATATATTTTTACACATTTTGTGAAAATTCTGCCTATGTCACAGTTGTTTTTTAATTTTAGCTTAAATTATTGTTTGCTCAGAGTCTTTCAGAAAATGAGAAGCTTAACAAATGTAGCATCGTACAGTATTCAATATAGTACCACATAAGAACTTTTAAGTAAAATTGCTAAGATATGAATAGAGTAGACAGAGTGTAACGTGGGTGGAAAATTGGTGCGACTATCAGGATCAAAGGTCTATAACAGCGGCACCGTCCAGCTCAAGGCCAGTTACAATGGGAATCTGTCAGAGAGCTGGTCTGGGATCACTACTTTTTCCCTAGTATTTAATTATCCGTTTCATTATCTCTATGCAGAGGGGGCCAGAGAGGCTGGAGAAGCAAATGAACAGGAACTCCATGAAAATCATCAAAAGCAAATGTGTAGGCCGGCCTCTGGCATGGACAAAGTCCATGTTTTGCAGCAAAACAGTGTGTGATCCACTAGCTGTGAGCAGCTCTGCAGAACAGGCTCTGTGGACACCAGGTTGGGAGCGCCCCTTTGCAGCAATGTAGACCCCCCTCATCCAGGGCAGCACAAGCAAGGGTGCAGCCAGCAGGTCCCGGAAGGGATCTTGCTCAGCATTCTGGGATCCATGAGACACTCCTGAGTGCTGCGCCCAGGCTGGGGCTCCTCTGTACTACGCAGACACTGGCATAGTGATATGAGTCCCACAGAGGCCACTGAGGCAATAAGGGCTAGAGCACTGGACATCCAAGGAGAGGCTGCAGGACCTGGGTGTATTCAGCCTTTAAGAAAAGGAAGGTTGAAGGGAAACATGATTGCTATCTTCAGCTACTTAATGGGAGATTATAGAGAAGATGGAGCTGTACAGAGAAAAGAGGAGAGAGAACATAGAAAAGGGAAGTTTCACCTAGGCAGCAAGAGAAATTTTTTGCACGTTATAGGTAGTCAGAGATTTGAACAAGTTACTCAGAAAGACTGTGTAATCTCCATTCTCCATTGTATTAAAAAATCAATGGGACAAAGTGCTGAACCACCTGATCTAGTTGTGCGTGCTTTGAGAAGGGGACCAAACAGCCATCAGAAACAATTTCCAAAGTATATTTTTCCTTATTCTGTGTTACAGGAAGAGTACCTCCAGAGCAGTCATTTTATGGTTTGTTTACAACAGGTTGAACTCTGTGGGATTCTATCTACATCTGACAATGACACAATAATTTCATTCAAATAGTAAGTCACAAAGCTTTATGCACACATTTCTCTTAATTGTCTTTCAAAAACTACTTGCACTGTATACACATTCATCTGGGACTAATGTCCCTGATGATACAGGATTCAGAAATAAGGGAAGAGCTCTTTTTGGAGATGCAGTTTGTCTAATTTAGATCACATTTTTAATGTTATGGGGTTTATTCCATGACCTACTTTCTCAGGCACTCCTGCCTGACTGTTACAAGCTCAATGACACCCTAAACATCCAGAATGTTTTTATAATCATGTGAATGCATAATGAAATATACGAGATTACTGCCTTTTGAAACAGAGTAAAATACATTTATATTTCAGTATCTAGTTTCCTGACAAGCATGAGGCAGGCAAGAGCTGTGTGCCACGCTGCAAACTTAAGATTTGGCTATCTCATCCTGACACTATCTTTCTAAATGACTAAATAATTCTATCAGTTTATTTTCTTATTACAAAAATGAAAAATGAATTTAAAAAACAACCAAACCAAAGATAAACCTTCCACTCTTAAAGAATTATTATGTCCATTTTGCAAGCTATGTGCTGAGAAACATTTTTTCTGGAGTAAGATGTCAAAATCACTGTACAACTTAAAATTAATTCCCTAAGTTATAATTAAACACTCTATTAATTGGTGATTTCCGTATTGACAGCTCAACTGAAACAGGACCACATAGACTCTTGATTCTTGTGATATCTTTGGGCAGTCCCTTTGCTATATACTTTCAGAATACAGCCAGCCATTAATCAAACCAAATTATGTCAAGGAGATTTTGAAGTATCATAAACCAGATGAACTTGAAAATGTCAGTATTTGATGGGGACATGAGGCCTTAAAGGATATAAAGCAGACAACAAAAATGAAATGTATACATGTAGGGGAGGGAGACAAGATGAAGCCCCTCTCCCACAACCTGCAGCTTCTTTATTCATTGTGTTTTTTTGTTTCCACAAAGTTTGTTTTGGGGGAAGTGTTGGGCAGTATCAAAATCTGTATGCTATGATTAAACAAATGTAAAATACCATTGGAAGAAATACTGCCAAAGTGATTAATGTTTTAACTCTAAGAGTTTTCAATATTAATGAGCAAGTGGAACTTTTACCTCTGTTGCAGAGGAAACATACGTTAGCTGTTATATTTTGCTGCTAGAAGTTGAAAGACTGGGCTATTTGCGTGCTCTTCCCCTGTCTCTCTCTCTGGAAGCAGCTTAATGAAATGAAAGTAACAATGAGATCACTGTTGTCTCCATATATCAAAAGGTGATATAGAAAAGTTTGCTTCAGGGTATTTCATTACTTACTTGGTTGAATGAAAAATGCATGGTGTCAAACACAAGACCTAAATCACCTTGTGTTCAGGTGTCTTCTCTCCTTACTGATCAACAGCCTATGAGATGGAAGAAAAGCTGTGAGAGATATCTGCTGAAAATTATTTTTGGCAGAAGTCTATTTTCCCTCGTGGATTTGCACAACAATATAGTAACATTTTCAAGCCATTCCCTTTCCTTGTGCAGAGCTTCCTTCAAAGCTTTGGCATAGTATTGTTCTTACTTTACAGCAAAGGACAAACCTCTTGTGATTTGAAGCTGCCAACATCTCTTAGAAGGCCTTGTGATGGTGACTATTTTGCATCACAAAGGGAGTCCATATTCATTATAATTTATACCAAAGGCTGTATCACTATGGGCTTATATAAGAATTTAAAAATTTGAACTGCTTGTAGGAAAACATTTCATGGACATAATATACCATATCTAAAAAGGGAAAAATATGTGGCGGTTTAGAGCCACTGGATATTTTTAATCCACACTTATAGAAAACCAATAGATTTTCTTTCCTAAAAAAGGTGAAAAGATTAGAGGGCAGAGGAAAAGAAACCTATCAAGGATGTCTTCTTAGCATTAGAAATAAACAGTATTTTTCCTCCCAAAGCATCACAAAAGTTTAAAATATTGCCTGTGTTTCTACACTTTTATCAAAATATATTTATAATCTGTACCCTCATCAACTGTAACAAATGCTTTATCTCATGAAAACTAAAAAAAGAAATTAAAAAATATCTTTACGACCTGCAGATGGTATCTGTGGATGGAGATCAGCAATAAATCGTCTTTCTGCATAAAATTTGTAGTGTTTTAAATATCACCTAAAGTCCACCATGATAGTCTTTATTTTGGTTATAAGGTATGAAGTTAAACATCTAACATAACCAGAGCATTCAAAAAAGAAACAGTGCTATAAGGAGCCAAGTGATTATTCTTTTGTGCTTAGATTTTTCTTAACTACCAATCTACTGCTTGGTGAATACAGTATAGTAATAGGTTCCACACCTTATTATAATGTGAACTAACTGAAGGATCTGTTAGTGTAAATTAAGCTATGACATATATTTTAAAAATTGATATACCATTTTTGAATTGAGGAGGTAATTTCCATGCTGTTTTGGTCAGAAATAAATCTAAAGTGATAGATTTTTACAACATCATAAATTTTGCAACAAATTACTACTTATTATCAAGCTATTGAAATTACATGTCAATATAGTATTTCCTAAAGGAAAACTAAGCATCACTGTCCTCCAATGCTGTCATTACCCATTGTTTTGAGCTTCTGATACACTTTATATAGTGAAATCACAACTGTAGCTGTCTTAAATGGAGATTTTCAATTCTCCAGCTTTTTAATACAAAACACTTCACCCAGCCTGACAGCACAGTGTGAAATTGTAGTTATCCTATGCTTTTATGACAATTGCTTATAGACTATCTGCTCATCTGTAATGTTGTCCATTTTGCTTTCTTCCCTTCCTCATCTGCATCTCAGATGCCAATAGAATGCAAGAAACAAGAAGGCAAAACATGAGAACATTGAAATACACAGGAAAAAAGAAGAAAAAGGTATAGCTTTACATGTTTCTAAGAAAGGTTATTGTAGCTCTAAGACAGTAAACATGGCTGCAATAGTCTGAATGTCAGCTGAGCAGATGAAGGTAGCCCAAACATGTCTTGATTTGTTAAAATTCTCCATTTTGTCTAATACTTTGACATTTTCTGACACAAATTAAATATTGTTATCAATTCTTGATCTGAGCAATTACTTCAGGAGTGTGGGTTTTCTGTTTCTAATAAAAAGATATGCTGATGGTGGAATACATGTGTCTCTAGGTAAAGTGGACAACAATGAAGTGTGAATAAAGACTTCCTTCTCCATCAACGTAAGATACCAAGCAACAAGTGATATTCACTTCACTAGTGGCTCCAACTATATCTTATAAAGCAAGAAACTTAAAAGCCATCTTTGTCAGAATCGTGAAGCCATGATTCTGTCCCTTGCAGTTCTTCAATATAGCACTCTCTCCTCCTAGCTATTTTTTGGCAGTGGTTTTCCTCGTAAGACCTATCACAGAGTCACAGAGTGACAGGCTGGCCAGCAGTCCTGTAGGTTGTCTAGACTCACCCAGACCTGCAGAGAAGCATGTTGCCCAGGTCTGTGTCAAGGCAGGTTTCAATATCTCCAAGGACAGGGACACCACAGCCTCTTTGGGCAACCTGTTCCATTGTTTGACAACCCTCACAATAAAACCCTTTTTACTTCTGTTTAGATTTATTTCCATGTATCTCAGTTTTTGTCAATTGCCTCTTGTCTTGTCACTGGACACCTCTAAGAAGTTTGGCTCCTTCTCCTTAAAACAGTCCTCTAGGTATTTATACACCTGAGGAAGATGTCCCCAAGCCTTCTCTTCTCCAGGATGAACACTCACAGCTCTCTCAGCCTCTCCCCATGTGACACATGTTCCAGTCACTGTGTCATCTTCATGGCTCTCCAGGGGATTCAGTCCATTATATCCATGTTGTTTTGTAAAGGGCAGCCCATCACTGGACATAGCACCCAGATGTGTCTCATTTGACCTGAGTACAGGGGAAGGAGTGCCTCCTTTGATCCGCTTGCAATGGTCTACCTAATCTGGCAAGATGGTGCTGGCATTCTTTGCTGCAAGGACATATTGCTGACTCACTGTCAGCTTATTGTCCACCAAGACCACAAGGTCCTTCTCTGCAAAGGTGTACACCAGTTGATGTACCATTGGCATGAACAGATGCATGGGATTATTCCTCCTCAGCTGCAGGTGTGCGACTCTCTTTTGCTGAATTTCATGAGGTTGCTGTTGGCCCATTTCCCCAGCCTTTCCAGACCTCTCTGAATGGCAGCACACACACCCGGTCCCCCCAGTTTGGTACCTTCTGTAACAGATGGTCAACTCCTTCTAGTATAATCACTGACTTACCTCAGCCATTGCTGTGCTGATTCTTACAAAAATCTTGTTCTATGCATATTTCAGATATTTTAACTTCTACTTAAACACATGAGCTTGTGTTTTCACTTATGGCTGTTATACTTTCAGCTGCCTCATTGCACAAAGACATTAAATGGCTTCTGCTAGTTTACACTGACAGAAAGACAGCTGTTATGCTACCAACTCTGATGGAATCAAATCCAACCCATTCCAAACAAGAATCCACTATTTTGTAGTGGTGCTTTAAAATCCTCTCATATCTTCTGCACAAGTCTGTGGAGAATGACACTAAAAATCTTGGCTTTAAATTTGCTTGCACTGAATTCAACGTCTTACCATTAATTCCACTGGAACAGCTAAGCCAACGATAAGTGCTTAGGAGAAATCCTACCATATGTGATTTTTAAATATTCATAACTCAAATAAATGGAAAGGAATTTTCTCTTGAAGACAGTATTAGTGCTGTTTCTCAACTAAAGGTTTAATTTGGCCCAAAATTCAATATTAAAACAGAAAGCTTTGCACAGTTCTAAAATTGCTCAGAATACAATCATTTGGTTTGGATTTTCTTATTATGCTTAAGAACACAAAACATCATTGCATCAATTTTTCAAGAGATCAAGCAAAAAGTCTCAAACCAGAAGTTTAGTGATATGGAATTTGAGCATGAAAGCAGTTTAGAAATCCTTATCAGGGCAAAGTGTAATTTATACCTCTCTGCGACATATGTACTTGTACATATTGGGAATACATTCAATGTGCAGTTGCAATTTCCTTTTTTACCCCATATAATTTTTAAAGGAAACCCAATAATCTAGAGTGTTTGAAGAATACTGTTACTGATACTCAATTATATACTGAGACTTTTTAAAATTTCTTTAATAATATACTTTAAATAAGCAAAAAGAAACAATTTTGATAATAAATTATAAGCAGTGTTTATCAATTCTCTGTGTTTTATCCTGTTACTTTTACACTTCAACAAGGACTCAAATTCAAATTTAAAAACATTCTACTTAAAAATGTATTTATAATAAGAATATATTTACTTCTAATATATGAACACCTGAACAATATTTCAGTATTTATTCACTTATATTTTGATATTATGGTCTGATCAACTCATTGAGAGGAAAAAAAAGTAGGACCATCAGACCTTTTGTTCTCCTAAATCTGGGGAGTCTACCTTATTTTCCATGAAGAATAGACTGAGTACCAAATACTCAGCTTACTCAACAGGTTATTCACAAGCATTTTTAAAAAAGACACATTTACTGAACCATGAATATCATAGAACTTTAGGTTATGGAATATGAAAGAAATCCTCAAGGGACAGAGATGTATACTTTGTATTCACAGATTAAGATTTGTAAGGTTTTTTTGCTCTTGGCCAGGAGAGGTTAATCAGTGTCCAAACAGAGTCCTGGTAGTAGCAACACTCTTCCAGACCCTACCAAAGCCTTCTCATGGAAGATCATCCTTTGTTAATGTCTTCCCACTGTTCTAAGGGACATGCATTTATCTTGAAGCTGACTTAAAAGTACTTTCTATTAGTTAAATATGAACTTTATGCGAATGCAAAGACTTTGTTTTCTATGCACTCTGTTTTAAGACCAGCTTATTGTCTTGTATTTGGAGTCATTATTTACTTACACGTTGCCTAAACCCTAGACAAAATAAAGCCATATTTTGTTTCTTATAACTATTAGTACAAATTGGTACAATCTGTTTATGGAAAGCGTTGTCCGTTTTATCTATGTACTAGAGAGGCAGATGAAAGATGCATTCCACCCTTAGCAATTCCTTTTCTTTTTAGTTTTCAAGTTTTGAAATGAAAATCAGTGCATCCGACTGATATGATATTGCAAAATTATTTAATATTTCTGCTTTCTGCATTCCTTGCCTCTGCTTATCTCAGTGTTTTAGCTTTGCTGTCACTTGAAAGTATCTGATTGTCTGATATAAGGCATGAAAGAATGGCAAAGGAAGTTGTCAAATGCCTTTATATCAGCATCTTTTCTGGATGACGTGTTATAAAAAGGTTTCACGTCAGAAGTGGTGAACTGAAAGGAATATATAAGCTACATTTACCCTTTTACTTGCATTTTAAGAAGTTTTCTGTTTTGTAGAAGTAATGTCTGGTTTTTAAGTTGTCTTATTCCCTTTCTTTTTGAGGATTTACCGTATGCCTCATGCCTCCCCCTTCCTCTTTTTCACACTCCTGAAATGAGATAGCTGAACAAATACATATTTGTTGTGTTTTGTCAATTAAGAATCAAAACTTGGATATACAGAAGGTGATAATTGAGATGTCTTTGTGTAAACTGGAAAATAAAAAGTTCTTTCTGCAGAATTCAATAAACACCTCAGCCTCTTTTAAATGCAGAGCTATTTTTGTCTCTTTTAGATTTTGATGCTACGTTGATTATTGTTTACGCTGAAGCTTTTGCAAACAACAGAATGCTCTTTTTTTAAGACTAGTTCCGAAAAAATAATAGATTAAAATTTTGAATGAAAAAAAATGAACAGATTACTTGAAGTTGACCACTCATGTATTTTTTGGGAATAACTGGATAAATAAAAGTGGATATATTTTAAGTGCAGCAGATTAAAGCACTGCCTAGGTCTAAAGCTAGTGTGACAGAAGATTGCAGTATATATTGTAATGCATCACTACCAGAGATGCTCAAAGGGGCATATAAAAATGAAAGATTCACTGTGGATTCAGGCAAGGAAAGCTGTAAAGAATAAATGACAGCTGGTTTTGGCTGTGGTGCAGAGTGACATGTACATGCCAAAAAAAAGACCCACCACCATTGACGAGTCAGTGGTAGACAGTAATGGCTTTTTTGGGGGAGGGATCTTTTCTTCTAGTTCAGAATGACGGGCGCTGCACCAGGAACTCACTTCAGCAAAGATTAAAGGGCAATACAAAACCTGTGGCGTTCTTTTTTTCTATACATTTATGTGTTCAAAAAGACCTTTGCATTTGGTTACCTAAGAAAAACTACAGTTTTCTGACTCTATGGAAAAGTTTTTATATTGGAATACACCTGGTTTCTCAGATCATTTACATGGCTTCTGGAAAAGTAAGTCCAGAAGGCCAAGGTCTACAACAGCCAAAAGAACTTCTGGAAAGAACTTGCAAAAGACATCAGAGATTCAAGAAGCTTATTCCAAGCACAGTAAGGCATGCATTTTCTCCATGGATTTCAGATACCAGGAAAAGAACAGCTATAGAATCCGCTTAGTAAGACAGTTTCTTGAGATTTTAAGATCTTTGTCAGGGACAAAGCTTGAATCCTGCAAAGAGTTGGGAAGCTAAAAAGGTAACCAGAAACGATCTTGGTAACCAGCAATTGCACCATCTGACAAGACTCTGAGAGTGCCCAGGAGAGGAAGCTGATCAAGTACTGTTCCTGAAGTCACATAATTGTCACGTTTGCTTTCCATTCTTTTGCATGATTTTTTTTTTCAATAAATCTATCGTCAGCATACCCGTCATCATCCCTAGGACCTGCTTTGCTATTGTAGTCCCAAAAAAGGTAATTATGATAACACACAAATTTATCAGTTCTAAAGTCACTATAGTGCAAAGAAAATGTTACATTGTTTTCTTTTACAAATTTTTAATATTTGTTAATGTAAATATTATCTTAAAAGTTTTGACAGCATATATTCTGTGAAAAGAAAACTGGGATTTCAGAAGTGGATGGCTTCAATAATCCAGTAATTGACTGCTTGTGATCTGCCCATTGAATGATAGCACACACATAACAGATCATTGTGACAGAATGTTTCATAATCCTACATGACCTGATATAAAAAATAGATACATAATGTATACCTTATTGTGTGAAATCCTGTTACTCTTATACTGTACATTGATAAGGACAAGAAAAATAATGTTTTGTTTTGTTTCACTTTGCTTTGTGTTGGGTTTTTTTTTGTTTTGTTTTGTTTTTAAAGTCGTGACATGTGAGTGTGTTGAATATTGGAGATCAACTGAATCCACAAAGATTATAGTAAAATGAGGCAACCAAGCTGTCTTTTAAAGTAATATGAAACAGATTCATGTATCTCAACATAGCCAACAAAACTGACTAACCTCAATCATGTTAGCAGAAAGGAGAAAATCTTACACATCTTAGGCAAAGTATCTTTAAGAGTAGAAAGCTATCATTACACAACTGAAAAGAAATGGGTTATATTTAATATATATCTCTGTGACTGGTGATTTTCCTTTTTGGAAGAAAATCCATGGTTTTTTACTAATTTCCACTAAAATCCATCAGAAATAAAAAATAATAATTTGGAATTATATCTAATTTCCAAAAAACAAGTAGGGATGAGGTACTTGAACTACAAGTGTTTAGTTTGCCAGCCATTCAGGATAGGAAACAAAAATCCCTGCTCAAGTTTTATCAAAGTTTAACAACACAGCTGGAATTTCACTCATTTATCTGCGGAAAAAAAATCAGATAGTACTGAAAAATGTTTGGTACTGATTATAAGTGCATAATACATATTAGGCATTCTACTTAGAACGGTAATTCTGCCGTTCTTTACCTCATCATATGGTTCATTTTTTAGTATGGAAGTTCAGTTACTGTAAGGTAGCTATATATTTTCATTAGGTTAAAGAAAAGATATTTTAATTTGTTAGTGATAACCATGAATTTGTTTCAGAAAAGAAAATAATCTGTCTAGTTCTAGGCATCTTGTTCTAGCACCCCCACTGAATTTGAAATGTTCTAAATTTAACAAAATTTATTTTAGAAAAAAATGTGTTTTTCCATAAAGCAAACAAACAAAAGAAGTAAGGGATTAATAATGTTGAAATGATCAGCACCAATTTTTTGAATCAGTAGAAATACCATTAATTCAACAGATAGACCTTGAAAACTGGATCCCAAAAGTTGTAACAACTGGGAGATAGAAAAATAGTGTGGGGGATCGAAACAGTTTTCTCACTGAAATTGATAAATTTTGCAGAAGTGTTTGTTTCAACAAATCTTTCGGCAGTAAAATTCTTTAGGTCTGTGCTGGTTTTAGCTTCAAGATTACTGCCTATTGCATAATAGTGAGTAGCCTGATCAATATGAATGGAATAGTTTAAATTATGATTCTGAATCAGGGGATAAGCTTTATCCACTACTCTATTTGATATACTGGAGCCACAGGTAAGTTTGTATTACTTCTTTAAAAACTTTTAAAATACTTCTTTGAGATTACTCATTTGTTTTCTTCTGGAGAAGAATACGTATTTTGAAACCTTAAAGTGTTTTACTAAAGAAAATGGTTCATGTCTGCTACAGTGAAAAAAAAAAAAAGAAATAAAGAAAAAAAAAACCATACAAAACTACCAATACGACCCCAAATAGTGATGCAAGATAAAAAGCGGCAGCTAATTCTAAGCAGGAAAATTCCTACTACTAAGGTGTAGAGATCTATGAAAAAAGAACCCTTTGAATAATACACATGCAAAAAGTATGCGAAGATATGCTAAAAGTGCGTTAAGCCAGTGATTAAAGAGGAAGAGCAAACAGAAGCTAGATATGAAAACATGAAAGAATGACAAGATGCTAGAAGAACAGCAATCAACTGTGTTAAAGATGGTGCTTGCTTTGGCCTGTGAGTAGTAAGAAGTTATTAGGCACTAGTTACTTTGGTGCAATGCAATGGGCCAAAGTGAAACTGAATGATCCAGAACAGAATTGTGATGAAAATAACTGAAATAATTGGTAATACATTAATATGCTTTGTGCTTTATATGTACCTGAACGACATATTCTACACGTACAGTTTCAGGAACCTGTATTGTTAAAGAATTCACCTCGATGACCTTTGTCCTTTTGCTGATTTAAACCAAAGTCAAATCTCTTATTAACTTCTATGACATGGAACTTTTTTTTGTTTGTTTTTTTTTTTTCTTTTTTCATATTTGAATGTTATGAAGTGGCTGTAGGTGAAATATATTGATGTATATGCCAGAAACAAGATTAGATAAAGAAAGAGAATCTCTACTGAGATTTGTATAGTGTTCATTTATTTTCATTTTACATCCACTCATATGCTCATACTAATGCAGAAAAAGGAAGAAGAATTCAAACAGTGAAATGACTTTGACTAATGCGATAGTATAGCTCAATAAAATTTGACAGGAAGCCAGTAGAAATGGCCTGAACACCTATGCCATATGGGCACAGAAAGGCTGCTGTGTTGGGAAAATGGCCCAGGAAGGCTTCCCAGACATTGGATAGACAGCACGAGGAGCTATGCAAGAAGAGAGTCTATCAACCACAGCCGTGTACTCCAGAATTATCAGTATTTGAGCTAACTGCTGAAACAGCTAATGATCTGGTGTATATTGCCCAGTAGGGAGGAAAAAACGTATCTAGCCAAATGTTGTCAGAGTACATAATTTATATGCTTTAATTGTGAAATATCAATGCAGTCAATGTGATTTATAAATGACAACTTTAAAACTAAAATCAACCACATATGTGGTAAATAACCAACAACCTCCCTACAAATTATGCAAATTATAAATTATTGGCAGGATTACTCTGGGGGGAAGGGAGAGGCAGGAGGAGGCTGAAAGAACAGTAAACAATTCTGAGCAGAGGCTGCAAGTCCGTATGCAATTTTCAAAAATGCAAGCAATCTGTTCCATGCAATACAAGTGGAACGGCAAAATCCACTTCTTTCCTTTAACTACAGTGTATTCTTAGTCAGAATATACCCAGCAAGTATTCAGTGCAGGGTCCTGTAGAATTTAATTAAATAAAAAGGATAAAAGGAAAGGCATATCTTAAAGAAAACACAGTGAAGATACGGAAACTGCATCAGGATTATAAAATTTTCAACCTTATTTCCTAGGGTTTTTTTAAATTGCAAATTAAATTCATAATTTACTTCTATTTTGTAGTTCAGTAATTGTAGCACTGGTATTACTACCTGAGTAAATGTACCAATTTCAATGACCTTAGAAGAAATAATTAGCACAACACTAACGTAATGAGGTCTTGTGTGGCAGAAAACCAGGTGCCACATTTCAGGTGCATTCCCTCACCAAGCTTTCCCATAGAAAAAAAGACCAAGTTTCTCAAGTCATTCTTTTGCTTGAGCTTTTCCTCACTCTCCTTTGAAGCAATATGCATGGAAAAAACTAGACCTTAACATACTTATGATGCAAAAAGAGAGTTTTTCTTGGCATCTGAATGAGCCATACAAGAAAGGAAAGGATCATATGTCTGCCAACAGGCATTATAAACTCTTCTTAGTAAACAAGCATGGTCAGTGATATAAAGCTTACAGCAAATCAACAGGAAGATAGATAATCTCTTGCTCTATATTTGATTGTAGCTTCTTTACTGCCTTATGCTGTTGCAATTTGTTTGCCTCTCTTTACCCCTGAATATATCATAGCTTCACAAAGGTGGTAAAAAGACCTTTTGACTGTTATTAACCAGATATTCAGTTGCTACAAATAAACTCAAGGAGAAATGGAGAAATGGTGCACTTTACAAGGACAAATGATGACATTCTCATGAGTATCTTTTGACACTCTTCTATTATTAATACACATAATCATTGCTTTATCTTGAACATTATATAGGAAAAAACATAGTGTTTTGCTAATTTTTCAAATATTTGTGTACAAGAGATGCTAGTATACCCTTCCTTTCAACCTTTTTTTCTCAATTGCATTACTGCCTCATAAAAAAACATTAACACCTTCCGAGACAGCAAAATTAATATTGCCTGTAATGCAAATGTATGATTAGCCTGAGGAGTTCTGTGATTGTTCCTAGATGTGATAATTTCAGAGCAATGTGAAGATCTGGTAACAGGAACAAGTCCCTGGAGCCTAATACAGAATAAAGCCTGTCTTTTGCAAATCACATAAGCCTTGATCCAGAAAAAGCAGTTGAATGACCAGCTCCCGCTGGAGGTTTATGGAGAGTTTCATCCATAAATCAGTCAGGTATTTATAAACTTCAGTATTCATTGAATTCACTGATCACTAAATGCCACAGCTCTTTCCTTCAGAAACATTAATGAGGAAATGTCTTTTCATTTGGTACAGAAATAATAATTTTATCCTCTGCCAATATGTGGATGATTATGGAGAGAACGGAAATGTATTTGCTTTGATTATGATCATGCCAAAGGGAAAGCGTCTAAAAACCCACTCACCTGATGTTATTAAGTAGTAGAAGGAAAATCATAAATCACTACTCATTTTAAACCACATAAAATAATCATGTCTAATTGGGACCTTATTATTTCATTATTCATCTTGTTTTACTGGGAGTAGTCCAAAGTACTAAGTCATAATATATAGTCTATCACAGAACACTCTGCTACCTGCTGGAACATTTTTTCATTTCAACAATTTTCTTCCTGCTTTTCATCTTTGTATATTAGAGCTTTTTATTTAAAAATAAATCACTAAAAACAAACCTCTGCTATGGAAAATAATGTGGTCTGCATGTGTAGTCAATGTAAATGCCTTTTCCTTTGGATTTGTAAGATTGATTGATATTTGTAGGAGACTGATTTCTCCCATTAAATTATTCTTAACAGCTTGGAATACAGGACTGAGTATACTTATTTTGTGTATCTTTTTTTTCTAAAAAGTTATAGCTAATTTTGCATACATTTTTATTAACACTTGAAATAAATGATTGCACATGCTTCTTTATGGAAAGTTATTTGTCTGTGGCTGTTTAAACTTACAATGAGACCTAAGAGGTTGTTTCAGTAACCCTTGACTCTTGCCATGATTTCTGAAATCCTGAATTTCTGCTAAAAATCATAACTCTCTGAATGCATCTTTTCCTCTATATTACAATTAATTATTCCACTTCTGAGTGGCAGCTCTCAGACCCTTTTAAAAAAGCTGGGCTATATGTGCTGAAGCTCAGTGATACTTTTGAAGCCTACTCTTCGTGAGCACTGAGAGCTTTTTCTTCTTAAAATAAATGTTTTGTCATTCTTTTAGTGACTGGTTACAAATTATTTTCTTCACACCAGATTTTCTTGAGCAGCAGAAATGACAAAAAGCAAGAAGATGCAACAGAAGTGCTCAATAACATTCAGCTAAAAAGGACAATAAGCACCATTTCAGCACTTACAATGGAAACCGACAATAATCCCCATTAAATCCACTGAATAGGAATGCAAAAAGTGGTTTCACAATTGATATAAAATTGGCAGAGCTTCATTAAAGTCAGCGCAGCAGCGCTCAATTACATCACCTAAGCATTTGGTTTCCTGGTTGGGGGGAATGTAGAGTATTTTAATCTTAAAATAAGAAGGCATGGTTCTTTTTTTCACAAGGGACAATAGCTTTTCTATAAATGTTCTACCATTTTGTCTAATATGTGTCAGCAGCGTCTACCAGATGAAATTTTCCAACTTGTAAAAAAAATTAAATAAGATACTGTGGTGAAAGCAGAATAGCCAGCTGTAGAGAAAAATATAGTTGTCCATTGAAAAAAACTGATGGAGAGGTTTCTATACCTGAAACATCTTTGGGCAACGTGTTAGGTGTTGTGAAAAGAAAAGAAAGAAACTACAGAACTGTAGGCATCAATTAGTAAAAAAAACATGAAAAATGAAATTCGCAGGTAAGGTGCCAACTTCTTAGTGATGGTAAATTTGCTGCTGTATCTAGCAATCACATGTTTTATTAAGTCATCAAATGCATTCAGTGTCACTTAAAGCTAAGTATCAAAGTTGCTGTTAAATAAAGTATAAAGATGAAACAGTTATGTGTGCTTCAAATTCACCTTCAGGAAACCTCATATGGAAAAAGATCACATGCCATAATGAAATTGCATGTGATGGCAAGTGTGTCAAATACATCTGTAGGCACATTTGTTTGTTAAAATAATTGCCTGATCTCCCATGGTAACATGAATTATGCACTGTATCTGAATTTCTGCAAAATATTAACATGCTTCCTGGAGCATTCTGTAGCTGTTCCTTTCTTTTAGTAGTTAGAAAACTAGTACAAACCCAAGAACTTAGACACAAATGTCCACTGGAAGAATGTTCCTTATTCCTTATTAGTTTGTGCATACTATAATAAAATATTTAGGATGTTTGCCACATCATCTGGGCCACAGTCTTTTCAGGGGCATATCAACTGCGGCATGGACTTTCCCACGTCCATCGAAGGTTCAAGGTGTTCCAGCATGAGCTTATCCATAGCCACAGACACTTGGGTGTATCAGATCCAGCATGGCCACAATCCCTTCAGGGGTACACCTGCTGTGATGTGCACATAACCATGGCCACAGATGCTTTGGAATGTACATCCTCCCATGTGGACTTATTGACAGGTCACAGTCCCTTCATTCAAGTTCACTCTCGAGTTCCAGCCTGTCCTGTACAGCAGCACGTGAAGAGCGGCAATGGCCTGGCCATCTGCCATCTCAGGCACACGGCTGTTGCTGTTATTAAACCGTTCCCAGGCACAGTAGAGTAAGTTGGTAAGGAGTACAGCAAACAGCAAACGCACGCAAAAGGCAGCCACTAACACGCACTAAACTTCAATATACAGTCAAGTAAACAAGCCCCATGGCAAGTGCAAGATCCTGCCAATTAGCAGCTAAACAGCTATAAATTTGGTCCAGCACACTCCAGTCAAATCTGTCATTATCTCAAACCCTTTGACCCCCCACGTTGGGCTCCAAAAAAGACTGCTGTGGTTTAAACCCAGTTGACAGCTGAACCCCCCACAGACACTCTCTCACTACACTCTAACAGGATGGGATAGAGAACTAAAAGAGTAAAAGCGAGAAAACTTGTGGGTTGAGATAAAATAGGTTAGTAGGTAAAGTAAAAGCTGCAAAGCAAAATAAAGAATTAATTCATTACTTCCCATTGGAAGGCAGGTGTTTATCCATCTCCAGGAAAGCAGGGCTCCATCACGTGCAATGGTTGCTTAGGAAAACGAGCGCCGTAACTCCAAGTGTCTTCCCTTCCTCCTTCCTCCCCAGATATTTTTTGCTGAACACAATGTCATATGGTATAGGATATCCCTTTAGACAGCTGGGGTCAGCTGTCCCAGCTCTGTCCCCTCCAAACCCCTTGTGCATCCCCAGTCTACTTTCTGGCAGGGCAGCATGAGTATCAGAAACAGCCTTGATGCTGTGTAAGCACTGTTCAGGAGTAGCTGAAATATGACTATGTTACCAACACTATTTTCATAAAAAATCCAAAACACAGCACCATACGAGCTAGTATGAAGAAAGATAACTGTATCCCAGCCAAAATCAGTGCAACTAGAAAGAAAGGATAATAGTGACAGATACAGTACCACAGCTTGATGACATATATTCCACTTGAACTAAGTAAACAGAATTTTTTTCAACTACCTTTCCCTACTTTGTTCCCCTTCATCCATCATCTTCTTCCTGATACAGTATTTTATTTTCATTTTACAATTACTCTTTAAATACTGCATCATGGCCTGACTGCCTCCCATTCATACTCTGTTATCTTACCTTCTTGTTCCTTGACACGTCTTTTCTATTCAAAATGCTACTGAGAAAACTGCAGGGGAATACCCACTAGAGGACTGTGCATAATGTATGCCAGGAGAAGAAGACCTCTCCTCCCCTTTTCTCCCCCAAAATATTTGCTTTCAAACTGAAATGTCCTGTGGATATCCTCATGCCATCAAACAGCAGATGTACCTGTTTTAGTCTTGGATATAACTAATGGGAAAAGGTTTGAACTGTTTCTTAAACCAGAAATAAATAGAGCTTCTACCTCCTATTCTTACATCTCAGTTAGAAGGTAATTCCCCGACTAATAACACAAGGGGGGTCAGGGGGGTTGACAGGGCAGGGAATTTATTATTACAACTTTTGAGTTCCAGAGCAACTGCTACACATACTGCAGCCCTACTTCTCAGGACATTGCCTGCTAATGGGAAGTAGAGAATAAAACTTTTGTTTTACTTTGCTTCCACTCACAGCCTTTGCTTTTGCTTTATCAAACTGCCTTTATCTTGAACCACAAGTTTTTTTCCATCTTGTTTTCTCCCCCTCCCTGTCCTGCTGAGGAGGAGAATAACAGAGCAGCTTGGTGGGCAGCTGGCATCCAGCCAAGGCAAACCCACCACAGTATCTCGGGAAATGCAGCTGTTAATTTCTTAGCAAAAAATTTAGTGCTGTCAACACTGCAAAGACAATTTTTCATTCCAGAATCTTGTGGGTGATGAAGTAGGACACAACTCGGTTTGATTTTCAGAGAAAGGACAAGCATGTATTACTGACAGAAAAATCTGGTTTTAGCTTAAGAATGAGTGAATTCAATACAGAAGTCAGTGATGAAAACAAACACAGAAGAACAGGATATAATTTTACAGCATCTATTCTTCTCCTCTCCCTTCATCTTATCATGCTTGAAGGCTAGCAGGAAGATGTTTAAATGAATTCCAGTCCATCCTTTTACCTTGTGGCCATCTGATCAAATCACAGAGGATTGGGCAAAAACACTAACAAAGTGACAGCATGGAAAATGAATGACAAATACAGCTGCTATTATGTCCAAAGGATTAAGTGGTAAAAAAATAAATTAGCGTGTGAGAGAAAAATAATGAGGAAAGAGATGGAAAGATACAGACCTCGAAGTGGACTCATATTTAATAGTCACCGATGGTTTACGTGTACTTAGGAGAATAAGTAGCAGGTTTCCAACCCTGTTAATTAAACCAGGAATTAAAGCACTTTACCTGAGCTGCTCATCTTTGTGAGGCAGTTAGGTATCTACGCAGTGGGCTGCAATGTGACAGTGAGACAAGTTAGCCAGCCTAATTTCTACAAGAGATCTACAGTGACAACAGGTAGATGAATTAGACCATACAGTCTGTGTCATTACTTCTGCACTGCTTTCAATATTCAGGCTAGTGTGTATGACTCACTCGGCTATGTGCGTAATTCAGTGGAGCCTGAAATGGAGAGACCTTGAGAGTGTAAATGCAGGAAACAACTACAGTGGGTCAATGC
This sequence comes from Limosa lapponica baueri, assembly GCA_002844005.1. Classification (NCBI taxonomy): domain Eukaryota; kingdom Metazoa; phylum Chordata; class Aves; order Charadriiformes; family Scolopacidae; genus Limosa; species Limosa lapponica. The sequence goes on along the minus strand of KZ505639.1, from coordinate 3,284,406 downwards.
AAAACATAAATCCAACTGAGAATATTCTATCTTCTCTTACTAAACTTGCAGAGTCCCTGGCAATTGTTAAATGCAATTAGAAAAGCATGCATATGAGAATAAAATAAACACTTTCATAATAGTGATAACTTTCTTATGATTCCTTACACAGATATGAACCTTTCACAATTTTACTGTAAAAAATTTGAATAGTTTGCACAGCTCCTTAATATTGAAGCTTTTAGTAACATGGAGTATCTAAGATTACTGTATGTGTGAATGCATTCTTCCTTTTTTCACTGTTGAGAGCCTGAGATTCCATGGTCTTATTGCTACCTAAATGAAGACAGGTGCTCTTACAATACCTTTCTAGGGCACAGATTCTTGAAGACACCCTTGGTTTATGGGTTTTTCAAGTTTAAAATTCTGGAAATGAAGAAGAAAAATTATGATGCAATTAAACTTGTTAGAGGCCTAGGAAAGAGATACAGACCAAAATACGTGAAAATTGTAGTTCCAGGGAAAGACAGAAATATCTTACTCAACATTTCCGCAAGAAAAGATTGTAAATTTACATCTTTCTTATACTCCTCTTTTAAAAGACAGGACTTTACAATATTACAGTTCGAAAAACACACTCTGACCTGCAGAGGTGATTCATTTCAGCCATGGACAAATACTTTAGTAATAGTATATTACGCTTTCATTCTGGGTTTAAGGTATCATGAAAAATAAGCTTCTGTGAAGGAGATGTTAAGGTGATTTACACATGCACAGTAAACCTAATATGGGACGCTCCTGCTGTACTGCTTTTAGATCTGACAGTGTTTGAATATCTTAAGTTTCATCTTTGATTTGTCTGGTTTTACCTCACATAGTAATCTGCAATGCTGGGGTTTCTGCCACCACTGGGTGACAGAGAAATACTAAGTCATGTCTTCATACATAACCATTTTTCTTCTGAATATTACTAAAGTAGTAAGCAATGCATGTATATAAACCAAAACTGAGCTGTGGAATCTGAAAAGAAAAGTACTGGTATGTAGCATACAGAATAAGATTGTTCTAGGAAACCCGATCATTAGCAAAGCCATTTAGGATTATGGCATTTAGTAAACAAAGACTTTTTCTAGATATTTCTGAACTGCAACTTATGTTCCCCTATCCCCTTATCCTTCATCTATTTGCTCTCATTGAAATCTACTTTGAAAGATTCAGACTCAAAAAGACTTGTACAACAGTAGTTCAGGACCTCTTTGTGATCCTTTATTTTAAATAAATAAAGAAAAAAAATTGTTTGTTTTAAGGTAAATCTAAGAGATTGGTTCAAAAACCACCTAAAGCTAATCAAGCAAAACTTCAGTAGACATTCCTTAAATGCAGCCACAGTGAGGCAGATAACTGAATGCCAGGTAATTATGAGGTGTTAACAGTTTCTTCATACTAAGCCCCATCTGTGTCCCATAGACTTAATGAAGCAGAGACTAACTTAAAATCATTCCTGTATTCATCTTTTGTTGGAAAATATTGTTAAACTTTCTATAAAATTAATACATATTAATAATGAATATTCATGCAGCAGAAGTATATGATATTAAAAATCCTGGCATGGTTTCATTTCAGAGATGGCATAGTGCATCCTGATTCTTCAATAAATATCAAACAGGTTATGAACAATTTGGGAAAATTAGCCATCATCATCCAATCAGATGAGCTGACAACTCCAATTTAATTTAGGTAGTTCAGACCTAATAATGAAGTAGTGGTGTCATTCTATTGAATTCTGATATAACACTTGACATGAAGCACTGGTACCACCTGTGAAATCTCTGGCTTGTTGTTTGGAAAGCCAAATGAGTAATTCAACACTTGCTGTTTATTTTTTTTTTTCCTAGTGTGAAGACAGCTTTAAAAAGGAAAGGTTATCATCTCTTCTTTGTTGATGATAGTTTGTATGTAGATCTTAATAAATTTTAATTACCATTCAAAAAGTAAATTATATATTTTATGATGTCATTGGTTGTAACCATGTTTCAAGATTTATATTTTCACCTAGATGAACTGTAACTAAGAAACCTGTTGAGAGCAATGTGGAAATCCAGTAAGCAAAACACCTCTTCTGTGTGCTGCAATGAAATCAGGGAAGCTAGAAAGAATAGCTTAGCCCTTTAATAAGATTATTGCCTCTATTTTACAAGAAGAGTACATACTTAGAAAAGCCAGCTAAGCAACATTTCCACTTATCACATATATATACATAAAACCAAAACAAGCACTTAAAAATGCAAGTTAACAAGAGCATTACATTTCAGACCCACTCAGTTCATGCATTATCAAGTATGGGCTTGCCTGATATGTAGGTTTAGGAAGAGTTTGTAAAACTTCACTACAGAGAAAGAACACTGTATTTTTATCTCTTTTTCAAAAAACCTTGAAGAGGAGATGTTTGAGTGAATCAATTTGAAATTTTATTTGAAAGTGAACTAATGGTAGTCTTTATGTTCTAGACCTGAATGTTCTGTTTCTCATAGCTGTCACAGGTCAAATAGAGAGCATTGGATGCAATAATGTGTAACATATCCAAATATTTTCATAAGGAATGATTTCTGACATACTTGCTTTTATTAGAAATTATTTATATTGTTATTTAACCCACAGTTACTTTTGTGAGATTTAACACTGAAATTAGGCCACTTTGGCATATCAACACATCTCAGCAGGGAAGCATTCTCATTGAAATGAGTAGACATTTGTTCAAGATGAGAGCGCGAAGTGGCAAAAAATCATGCTTTATAGTATTACTGTGGGGAGGGAGAACAAGGGGATTCTGAAATGATCATATCGGAAATTTGGCAAGGTCTTACTGCTGACAACATATACACAAATCCTGCAGTCAAAGTATAAATGTCCTTGCAGAGCTTAAAATGTAAAAGTAAAATGTATAAAAAGAAGAATTAGGCGGAGGAAGAACAAAGGGATACAAAATCAGGCCCAGTGTATTTTTTTAAACATTTCTTTTGCTAGTAATCAACAGATTTTTTTGAAGATAAAAGTAACAATCCTAAAAAGGAAAAAAAAAAAAAGACACTTTCAATAATTTCAGTAGGTTTAAGTGAGATGGTGAAATTTAAACTTCTCTGTGGAGATGACTGACATGAAATCAGTGGATGGAACATTATTGACTCAATGCAGCAGGTCTTCGGTTTACAGGAAAATATCTCATCCAGAGATGAGATTTTTATCTCCTAATTCAATGCATTAAACTAATATAAAATTGAAACCCTGACTTGCTTACAGATTACCACCATCAAACAGTAACATTAAATGTATGGTACTTAGGATTACTTAAAAGTTTAGTTGGTTACGAGGCAGTAAAATGCCTGTAATTAGCCAGTTTAGGACTCATTTGTTTATAACATATACTGGATGAAAAAGCATTTGCAGTTGCAATTGATTCCACAGCTGCTTCACAGAACTGGTGGTTTTTGACTCTTCCAACAAGAAATTGGATGGCATCTCTTTTCAGGGCTGAAGATGGTACTCTTCTCTGTGAATAAAATGTGCTGAAGTCACACTTGCCCTTCTATTTTTTGTCTTGGAGACTCAGAAATCTGACATCTCACTGTCATTATTTGTGCAGCAGAACGTGAATTGGATTTTTCCAAAACAAATGATTAATGTATAAGAGTTTGCAATTTAATACTATTTTTTTCCTGCACAAGCATCTTGGATCCTCTTTTCAGCAACCGATTTAACATATAAATTGGCCAAACTTGGCAACAGTTGAGAATATTTAACGGGATACAGATGGTACAGCAGAAAGCAATATCCAGAGATTTGGGTGACTTGAGCGCTCTTTAGCCCTCTACCAGCTGCTTTGGCTCAAGTGTGAATAAAGACCTTCTAAGAATCAATAAGTGTATCTTATGTTGTGCCTAAGCATTGCCCACCCAACCAAACTGACACCGAAAACAAAAGCAACCATATGGTTTTAAGTATATTAATGAACAAGACACTACAGCTTGATACTCAAGATAAAATATGTTAATTTATTATAATCAATTGCTTGCACATTGCTTATTTCCATTGGCCATCTAATACAAAGAAATGTACTTCTTTCCAGATTTTCAATTTTAATGGTAACAGAAAATAAAACAGACAGCAAATGCCTGAGGCTAGAGGAAAACGGGAGACACTCAATTTCTTTCTTTACAAACCATAATAAAATCACAGTCAATAGATTTTAGTTATTGGAATCGTAAAACAACACTAGCTGCAGTTAACGATTAAGTCGTTTGGGGCTGTAAGTGCTCTATATAGTGTTTTCAGCTTGTAATGAATGATTACCAATTACAAAGCTCTGATTATATTGCAGGCATTCAAGTGCTGATATCCCGATATAACATAGCAGAGAATCTTAAGCAATGTATATTTTTTTTCCCAGCAGCCTGCATTTGATAAATTGATGTTCAATTTACTAATAAATGCTGAAACATAAGTGATGGAGTGGATTCCAATTGTAAATGGGTTCCTAGGGCATTATGTGCTGGAGGCAATATCCTAACAATACTCCATGTTTTCCTTTAACATTGACTTGTTATTACAATCAGACAGGACTGTGGCTGTGTATATCAGGAGCATCTTCTTTTACAAACAAACAAACAAACAAACAAAAAAAAACAACCAGGAGAAAAAAAAGATACCAAACAAATCTACTCTATCACAACAGTACTGACAATCATGATCAATCAAACAAACATACAAAAGCCTGTTGGTTCACCATATATATGTGTTAATTAAATGAAGTTGTACATTTAATGCCTTAGCATACGGCTGCTACACTGTGTTTAAGATTTGGTAATCTACAAAGTTGTCACATTCAAAATTGAATGAGACTTTGGAATCAAACATCTTTCATATTGCATTCCAAGGAGAACTCCACCTTTTTTGTCTGGTATCTGGGACAAGAAACGGTGCTGATATCTCTTTGCTATCTTTGTTTTTACCATTCTATTCTATTCTCATTCCTTCCTCCACCTTTGCTACCTTTGAAGGAATCCATAGTCTCTTGTCTTCTACTTACTCCCACAGAATATTTCCCTTAAGGTCTCCTGATACTCGTATTTTCCTGCTTCTTTCTTCAACCAGACCCTCTCTGTACTTGCAGCAACCTAAATTCCCTTCTTCACCCACAGTATCTATTCTGTTAAGACAATCTTTATTTATGATATAGCAGCACACTGAACTCTAGGAAACAATTACATGGCACACTGCTGGATCACTGTCTTTAGAGTTTAAAAGATATATCTGTGTACTAGGGATGTATTGCAGGAAGTTAGCCCTTCAGGGAGGCACAGATGCTTCTGGCTAATTACTTACATATCCTGTAATCTGTTGCATTTCTCTTGGCTTCTTTATATCTCTGATGCCTAACAGTTGGCTAACTGGTTTCCTAACTTTGGAAAACAGAGGTTGTTCAGCTTTCATGAAGATGGTTTACTTTATGTTCCTCTGGAAATAGAGGTGGCTTCACTTCTGAATGCAGTAAAAAGACAAATGTGATCATTTCAACGAAACTCAACCCTATTGGATATAATGGGAGATCTAGACTTTATCTGTAGAGGATGTTTCAAGCTCATTTCAAATCATCAGGAAGACTATAATACCTAAAGAAAAACAAAAGAAAGGGGTTATTATAACATGGTAAATTTATAAGTCCTGGATATGAAACAGCATTAAGATTGCACTCCTTCATTGATGAGACCTTCTCATGAAGTACTGAAACCAAGACTTGACTCATAAGATTTACTGAGCAATTTTTCTCTTGCACGTATCAAAAAACATCTGCTGGGAAGTGGAATAAGGAGTTGAAACTTGAGAATTATATATTACTTCTAGTTTTTAAAGTTCTGACGTGGAGTGAATCTCCTATTATAAATTGAGAGAAGAGTGACAAAAGTTTGCATGTGTTTTTCCTTGGATTTTTTTAGGTTGTTGTTCTGTTGTTTTGGTTTTGGTTTTCTTTTTGTTTTTTATTAGTATTATTTTTTTAAAAGTAAACTTTTAAAGTGACTAATAGTGTTGGATTAATATCAATGTAGTGAGAATGCAGAGTCATGGAGGATCCCTTGGATATGATTGTCTAGTTGTTGAGTATCTGCTGCCTGACTTGTGTTTGTCACAGTATCTACATTTACTTTGCTGTAGAGACAAGAATAGGAATGTACAAGACTATGGAAAATGAGAAATGAGCTTTTATGATCTATGAAGTCTGTTTTCTGTATTCTATATTCACTGTCACTGTCAGAGCTAGTAGTATCTCCCTCTGAGTACACTTCTCTGTCTTTTGAAAAACCATGGGTTTCCAAAATCATCTATTCTTACTCCCTCTAACATCCACCTGACTGTCAAAGCCATCCATGTCAACCATTCTAGCCTTTTACCTCTAATGCAATAGTGTAAATGTAGTAATAATTGACTTCTGAAATGAACAAGTCAATAACAGTACTTTTCTGTAACTATACATTCATGTTAAAAAAACACCCAAACAAATAATTGCCAAACAGAAAAGAAACCTCAAAATATGAATATACTAATTTAAATGATTGAGAAGAGAGGAAAATCTTGTCATTAGCTACCTAGCGGTAAATTAAATAATCAAAAGATGTGACTACAGAGCTTGGTTTGGAGAGTATGATATTTGGTTCATAAGGCAAGCTACTAGACCTTTCTCAGTTACACAGAGTTGCAAGTGAAATTCTACTAGAGTCGTAGTGTAGGTAGGAAGGGATCTTCAAAGTTCATCAACCCCAGTCCCTGCTCAAAGCAGGTCCAGGTGGCTTAGGGTAGTTCAGTGCACCTCTGAGAACAGTGATCTCACAGCTTCTCTGGGCACCTGTTGCCACATTTGACCATCTTCACAGTGAAAAAAACTTTCCTTACCTTCAGTCAGAATTTCACATGTTCCAGTAAGAGTCTGTTCATTCCTCCATACAACTCTGAGAGGAATCTATCTCTGTCTTCTTTACACCTCCATACTGGATAGCTTGAAGAATTAATAAAGCCCCCTTGAAGCTGTCTGTTCTCAGGTATCAGATCCACCTCCTGCAGCCTCTTCTCAGACACCCCATGCTCCAGTCCCAAACCACTGTGGTGGCCTCCTTGGGGCTTGCACTGTTACATCAGTGTCTGTTCCATATGGAGGAATCCCAAGATGGGCACAACACTCTGGGTGCATCTGACAGATCCCAGACAACAGGGCAGGATCCCTTCTTGGACCTATTGGATAAACCCTTTCTTGTGCAGCCCTGCAAGCAGGGACTACTTTGCTGTTTGGGGATGATGCTGCCTCATTGCTTACCTGGTGACCCTGAGGCTCCAGATCTTTTTCTGCAGAGCTGCTTCTGACCAGTCAGCCCCACCCTGTCCTACTGCAAGGCTTCATCCATCCCATGGGCTAGGATTTGCATTCAATTTTTGTGAACCTTGTAAGGTTCCTATCTGCCCACTTCTCCAACCTGTCTAGGATTCTCTGCAGTCCTGCCCTCCTGCATATTGACCATTTCTTCTAACTTGATATTAAATTAATTTGCTGGGAAGCACATTATGCCCTATCATGTTGGTCACCAGTAAAGGTGGTGAGCATTATTAACCCTAGTATCAACGTGCAAGTTAACACTGTTTGTAAAACTTGTAACTAGCCAGACTGGTTGCACTAATCACAACCATTTGCATCCACCCAATAGTCCACCATTCATGCTACTGTGCACTTGTCAAGTCCATATCTCATTAATTTGGCTATAACATAAAAAAAACCCTAAAGTTATAAATTTTTCATACTTTTAATGTCAATTTAAAAGGTTGGCGAGTTGTGGCGGCAGCACCAGTGACGAGAACGGAGGTGATCTCGTGGGGAGGGTTGGATCGCGCTGTACAGAGGGGTTTCCGGGCTCAGGGACCCCCAACTCACAGCACGAACCCCAGCCGGAACGCGGAAGTCCATGGCAGCCAATGAGGTGCGGAGGGGGCGCGGCCGCAGGGATTTAAACACAGTCAGAGCAGGCACTCGGTCGGTCGGCGAGGCGCGGCGGCAGCGAGCTGAGTGAGCCTGTGGCGCGTGACAGGGGACAAAAAAAAAAACCAAACAAAAAGACAAAACAAAAAAAAAA
>KZ505639.1:3246483-3266361 GCA_002844005.1 Limosa lapponica baueri | reverse complement strand
ATGGGGTATGACTTTTTACCAGAATCTTTAGGGACATTGGAACAAGTCTCCCAGAGAAGTTGTGGATGCCCCACCCCTGGAAGTGCTCAAGACACCCCTGGAAGTGCTCAAGACCAGGCTGGATGGGGCTTTGAGCAACCTGGTCTACTGGGAGATGTCCCTGCCCATGGCAGGGTGTTGAAACTAAATGATCTTTAAGGTCCTTTCCAACTCTAACCATTCTATGATTCTATGATTCTTGAACCATGAATATTGCAGAACTTCACTGAATAATCAGAGACAAAATTCATGGTCATGAAAGAGGATAATTTCTAAAAAGTAATAAAAACATCTACAGAAAGGTAAGTTATTTTTCACAATGAACTATTAAATCACCCCCAGTAAGAAATTGTACCTCACAATTTTTATGTTACATAATAAAGAGTAAATCATGAAGTAACTTTCATGAATAGCCTTCAGAAAATCGAATATCTTACAAAATCTTCCCTTCAGTCCAAAACAAAATCTATGTTACCACTCCAGGTCCAAAGCAACTTACATTACTGTTTTATATTATGAACCTACTGTTTCTTGGTCTAGAAAAAACTGTAATTGGGTGTAAGCTGCAAATCTCCTAAGTGACACAAATGTTTTTGGTGTTTTAAGTCCCTCTGAAATCACACAAATTATGGCAATGTGAAGTATTTCAATGATTGTTCTAAATCTGCATAAAATATTTCTTAGGAGAAACACAGAAATCACATTTATAAGGAATTAATATTTTCATTATGGATGTTTTACTCATAAGTGTTTTCTGCCAAAAAGTAGGGAATAAGACAATACATTAACTTGCTTACTTGACAGGAAATCATCTGAAATGCTAATTCTCAGTCAGATAGAGACTGCATGATTAGCTCTAGTAATCTCAGTATACTTCAACTCTTAGTATTTTAACAGACATAATTGCATGGCTCACACTTACAATGATTTCTCCTTCACATGCTACAAAAGAACTTCACCCAATAGGTATAAAGGTACAGTCAGTTTATACTTTAGTGTATACCTCATTTCAAGCAAATTTATGCTGTGTTTCTACTGAAAGAACAGGTAAGACCATTTGTCCCACATTTTTGAGCAAAGCACTGCAAGTCACAAGAATACAGGGTTTAGAGAAAAATTGTTTCTGTGGCAATCCAACTGAAATGCAAATTCTCCTAGTCTCTTGAGTTTATTCTGTTGGCTCTTCCTTAGCTCATTTCTGCCATTGCTTCCTTCTAGAGGGAAAAGTGCAGACAATGATTTGGACACATGAGAGATATACATCTGGAATATTGGTGAAATACCTTTTGGAGCTGAACACCACTGAGCTGTAACATCTAATTATCACAACTGGCACAAAACACTGAATTGGTCAGGTCTTCTACAATGCTGCTTTATGCATTCCTTCTGTTAAAACCTCCAGTTGTCAATTTCTTAGAAGCTGATGGATGCCTCCATTCATCAGTCGTTTGAAAGGAATATTTATTTGGAAGGAATGGATTAGTCTGGGGTTTTGAAAATACAAAGGTGAGGGGGAAGAACTGACTGTTTTACAGGCTACAGAATTCACCCGGAAAATTACTTTTGGTTAACAATCTGTTTGACACAGATGAAAAAAAATACACATGCTCACATTTCTACTATTTCCTCAAGAGTAAAGATCCACTCCCTGAGCAGGCTCTTTGCAGTTATTTTGCTCTTCGGAATGATTACCATTCTCTCCCTCTACTCTCTTCCATCCTGGAAAGCACCGCAAGCTTGAATTTCATAGAACTAATGAAATAATTATTATAAGTTGTAGATTTCACAAAATCACAGAATCACAGAATGATATGGGGTTGGAAGGGCCTCTGGAGATCATCTAGTCCAACTCCCCCTGCCAGAGCAGGTCCACCTAGAGCATTTCATATGAAAGACACATCTGAAGTTCCCAATAAAAAAAAACACCAAAACCTGCATTGTGTTATTTAGTGTGCACACACTTTTTATTTACAAACAGGACAAGTATGTCATCCAAGTATGGTACAAGAGTTATTTTCTTATTACCTGACAACTTTTTTAAAACGTCTTGCCAAAATTGACAATTTTGTTTACTTAGTGGCAGAGTGGTAACAAAAATCAGTAGACAAAAATTTTAATAAACTACTTCTTTTATAGCATAGGTACCTCTTACAGTAAGTGGCTGTATTATCCTGCAACAAACATGTTTTGCTATGAAATATCCTTTCTAAAGCTTTCGCTTTTGAGGTTGTTTTTTTTTTTTGCAAATTATATTTTGAATTATTTAAAACACATTGTGGCCTCCAACTTCCCTTCATATCTCTAGGAAGTTGTCAACAAGTGTTTATTTCATTAAAAGTATTAAACATCTGACACTCCAGTGTCAGATGCAATAAAGGTCTCTTAAACACACAACTCTGAACTAGGGTTTATTTATCTTTGTAAACAGATTCTTTCTTTACTAGGTGTATTTTGATGGTTACACATGCTCAGTGAGAAAAAGAAAAAACCTAAGCCCTATTACTAACTAAAAACTTCCATCTCAAAAGAGGTTCAGTGAGCATTTTCACTGGCATCAGTCATGCTGCCTGAACAAAGTTTCCCTAACAGAAGGACAGAGAAAGCACTTCTCAGATTCTGGCACATGGTTTGTAACAGTGAGCGGAAGAGATTTTATAAAATGCTTTCAGCTGCAGACCTAACACAGCAAGTTAATTGCATAAGAAAAATCTTATTTCCAGTGATCTTTTTTGACACAACTTTGTTATTAGTGGGGTAAAATTTACAAGTTGTTTCATAGCCTGCATATTTCACTTTCCCAACCCACTTTTCATTCTCATTTTACTGAATTCAGGTGATAAAAATCTTTACCTTTTACTGATGCATTTGTCTGAAGAAGAAAATGTGTTTTACAAAGAATTAATACTACCCATGAAAATGGAAACATCAGAGGGCATAAAATATGACTGCAGAAAGGGGATTTTTGTTGTTTTGTTTATTTATGCTAATACTGGTAATATTAAATAGACATCTGTCAATAAATGAGTGAATGAATGACAGATCAGTGAAAATTCAAGTCTTCATCTACTAAGACTAGGGCATTGAGATGTATCTAGAAAGCCAGCTAGAAAGAAAAGCTTAAATGAGATTGGTTTGTGAACATCAAAGGCCCTGAGCAAAGTGAAAGTCAACTCTGTGAAAAACCAAAAGGAAACAAGAGGGCTCATGTAGGACCATAATGACAACAAGAAAAGAGTATGTAAAGGCTGATTTCTCATTCAACAAAAAATTTTAGAAGTTTTTTTATTATGTGGATTCCTATTATTTACTAAACAGTTTATAATAAACAGGGAAAAGGAAGAAAACTGGACAAGGTATCATCGTGTACAGTCTCCATAGCAGGCTTTGATCAATAGAGACAGTTATTCTAACACAGTTCAGTGCATATCTCATCAGCTTGGATGTCTTAAAGAAGGGCTCAGTTACTGCCTCTGAATTCTCCTGCCTCTGTAGAAAGTATCCCACAGCCTTGCAATAAGACTGTTATGTTTTCCTTTTTTCCTTATGTCACTTTTACACTTCACATAAATAATTAAATATTTGTTACCATGAAAAAGGAAGAAGTATTCTCCAGCCTAGAGGTTCTGACTCTCATCTGGAAGTTGGGATAGTCAGATTTTATTCCCTGATGCACAAATGTTTAATTATTCATGCAAAGTGAAACAGAATGTGAACGGAAGTATTTGGGAATACCCACCTCAGAGACTCATATACTGTGATGACTGGGATTCTTTACTGTGATGAATTTAAAATCTCCTCAGAGGAAGGAGTTTAATCTCTTATTTCTTCCCCCCAGTTTCAAAAGTCTCTTCCTTTGTGTTTGTATGATTCTGAACACTAAACATACTATCTAAAATTAGGTGTTTCTTAAGCAGCAAGAACTACTTTTTATATCACATCAAGTTAAAAAAAAATCAAGCAAGTTCATCAGCACATTTTCTCTAAGACTTTTTGTTTGGCAGAAAAGACTACACACACACAACTACTTGCAGAACATCTGTTCAGTCTTTATTTTCTTTCACAAGCTATTGGTCTGAAAAAACATGATTTGAAAAATGTAAAATAGAAGATAAAATATATGGTGTGTAAAAGAATATTAAATACTAAGCATTTACCAAACTGGGTCAAACAATTCTGGAAAATCTTTGGGGTCAAGGACTTTAAAGCATGGTATCAGAGTCAGCAGAAACATGGGATTTACTCACTTTGCTACTGTGCCAGGTTCTGGTGCAAGATGATTACCTCTAGTTAGTCCCTAGCCCAGTTCTTTCACACCAAACCCCCAGTATTTCAAATGTAGATTCCAAAGGGAGGTTTGTAAAGTCAATACTGATGGTTCTTTCTTTAAAATTCACTTTCCATTAACATTTTCTAAATCAAATGAACTATAACAAAAGTGGAAAATCTTGTTAATTCAGCCAAAATAAAACCAACTCTGAACAGTGTACTTAATGAAAACAAATGCAGTAAAGATTTACTTCATAGAATCATAGAATGGTTAGAGTTGGAAGTCACCTTAAAGATCATCTACTTCCAATCCCATGGGACTATGGACGCTTCCATGGGCAGGGACACGTCCCACTACACCAGGTTGCTCAGAGCCCCATCCAACCTGGCCTTGAACACTTCCAGGGATCGGGCATCCACAACTTCTCTGGGTAACCTGTTCTCTGACAATGCAACGTGCAATTTCCTATTTCTAAAAGGAATAGTTCCCTATTTCTTTTCTGCTTTTTGTGTTGGCCTAAAGTATTCACATATGCAATGTTATCAACTAGAGCAGTATATTTATGTGTTTGGTAGCTACTGACATGTGCTACACTATTTTTTTTAGAGTCATAGATTCCTTATGTATTGATACTAAGGGAGCTTCTAATAGCAACAACCGGAAGAACTGCAGTAGATATAGCAGATATAGTAGATATAGTATTTAGCTAAAAACGGATTCTCACAGGCTTCAAAAGAAAGGCAATAAAGGGACCATCTCACAAAAGGCCAGAGCCAGATTTCTAAGAGACCAGATCCTGTGGCTGGTAGCGCTCGAAGATATTAGGCTCTACTGGCTTGCTTTCTGAAATGAATGGACTGGTTTTCCGAACAGTTGAACACCCTAGGAACTGGAAAATGACTCATTCCTTATTCTGCATTTCAACAGCCTAAGCCAAACCTTATGAAAATCTAACTTTCGTGATGAATTCTGACTACTGTATCAAGTCTATCACCATGTCACTTTGTACAAGGTCACATAAAAGGTCCATCAAAGTGTCTGGAACTGAACCTACATCTCTAGAATTTTAGCACAGTGCTTTTGTCATGCACAGATACTCAGAGAAAGCACACCATCATAAACTACTCTCAGTGAATGCATTATCTTTCTAGGAGACAGTGAAAAAGAAAAGAGAAAAAAAAATCAGAAAGGAAAAGTTACTTCAGCATTTTTAAAAGAATTTATACATCCTATTTTTATTGTTACCTTACAAGTTGGGGTGAGAAAAGTGATCTTTCTTGTTTGTTTTCTAAGAGATGCGCTAAATGGCCAGGAAATATAGAACATGCTAGAGAGTTTGGAGACTTCTTAATTCATTGCCCTGGTGTACAGTAAATCTATTCCTTGAACAGGTTTATTTCTTTTATCCAGCAGGATTTCACCTAATGGATGGCATTGGTATAAGATGGTGACTATATAGTGAGTGATGTTACTAGGGGCAAGACTTATCACTGTGATGAAAAGTAAAGAGGAGCAGCACTTTACAAGTAAGTGCTTTGTAAAGAAAATGGGGTTTAAAACAAACGCTTATTTCATATTTGCAAATAAGTTCATTGCTATGAAGGATGTAGACTTACAGCATTGCCTTGACCGAGGCAGTTCACTTCACTCCTACCCATCGACTCTGACCCTGTGTTCATTCTAGTCCTGGGTGGAGGAAGAAAATTTGGCAAGTTAGTAGCCTTGACATAGTAGTCATATGTACAAATTGTTATGAATACAGTCACCTATTCTTGTTAGTGCTGCAGACATGACCAAGCCCAAACTGAATTCAAGGTTAGCTCATCACATTTTAATTGATATGCTCTTTGGTGGCATTTGGCTTCTATCATAAGCTAAAACAGCAGCCTTTAAGAATAGGTTAGGTGTTCAAGATGAAATATGGGTTCAGGGTTTTTTCGCCTTAGAGCAGCAAAGAAAACTCTGGATGTGAACACAGTATAAAAAAAATGAGGACGTTCACCTCAGTCTGCAAACAGCAGATTCAGGGTTATGAACTCTCAATGCTTATTTTTTTTCCCCTGGAATATTATTATAGTGATAAAGCTTAAAAGTTAGTAATACTAACTATTCCTGACTTTCGCAAAGTCAGGAATACTAACTTTCACAAAAGTGAGAGAAGAAAGGTGGTATTAATGATACCTTTAAAAGTTATAATGTGGGACTGCCTGCAGGGAAACAATTCAGAAGAAAGAAGGGACAGAGAGGGCTGCAGGTGAGGAAGGGATAAAGATAGATAATAACCATGGTGTGAGAACAGGGAGGTACTTTTCACTAATCAAAGCTCAATGTGACATTGCAGTATCAACTAAACATATCAAGATCACTTCAAGAATTGCATTCTCCTTTTCTGTGTAGCTCTTCTGATACTAGTGTGAGACTCTATACAGTCTTAGGGAACTACCAAATCCTCACTGTTATTCTCAAGAAAATTTGGAAGTCAGTCCTTTGCTCAAAAGAGGTTTTATACCTTGCTCAGTGACAATGACAATGGTGGGGGTAAGGCTAACAGTTGTTCTAAAGTCCCGACATTCCCCTCAGTACACACGTGCACATGCATGCATAGAGACCATATAGGGTTTCATTGCCTGCACTCAAGGGCAGCTTTCACATGATAAGGCTGCTTGGATGTGGGTAACAACTGTGAGAAAGGCTATGAATAGTGCTCCTGCTTCTCCAAGGGTTCAGAAGCCCTTGCAGCTGTGGCAGCACCTGATAATTTATTATGCTGATCCAGACTGTGACCCATAGACTCAACTCCCTGGCTTGACCTCTCGGTCTCAATGAGAATCCTGGCTGGCCCTGGTCACCATCAGAGACCTGGCCTGATTGCCCTGCTCTGTTCAGGGGGCACTGCACCCGTTAGGGGCACAGTCTGCTCTGCTGTACCCTGCCCTGCCCTGCCCTGCCTGTGCTGGGGTTGCTTTTGGCTCTGCTGCCACTGGAGAGCAGCCCTGCCTGCTGCTTCCTGAAAAACTATGATTTTAAAACTCTTCTGCCTTTGTGGAGAGAAATTTGCCTCCCTACTTGAGAAATGTAGCACTACATTGTTCTTTTTTTTTTTTTTTCCAATTTAGAATATGTCTTCACCAAAAGGAGTTTCAAGTGTTGTTTTTGCTAATTTTCACAGTGGATTTTGGCCCAGTGAGGAATTTTATGAGGTATGAAACCGCCACAGCATGTCTCACCTCAAATATCCTCCTTGAAGGTAACAAGGTGGGTGTAACTGAAATATAAGCAAGGTAATCTTAGTTTCTGAATTCTGACTAGTAAGAGTAGGCATGTTTTAAAACTGATTACTCGAAGCTTTGGAAAGGCCTTGGAAAACGAATTATTCAAGAACAGAAGAATTCAGGGATAGCTGAAAAAATCTGTATAATCCCAGAAATAGCTCATCAGTGAATCTAATTAATGGGCTATAAGATTTTAATTAGTTTCTTGTCATCTTTGTTCAGTTCAGAAAAACTTGCTTTTGATAACACATGATATAAACAGGAACAGAGAAAACTGCTGAGCTGCTATGACTCGTGACATGTTGTCTAAACGAAGACTAAATTACATGACATCTGTATCCACGGGAATCTTGTTAATACAAAGTCATCAACAGTGGAATTATACCAGTGTTAGCAACAGTGATGCATACATTCTCAAAACTCCCTTTTATGGACATGGTCATCAGAAGACACCCGATAATTATGTAGGTTTTGGCACATCTAGGCTCCATTTCTCTCCAGGATCTCAAACAATTTCTCGTACACTTTGCAAACCCAATTTAATCAAGCTTTATAACTTCATAACAGAGAGCTAAAGTACACAGAGGTAATCTTAGCCATTACCCACACAGAACAGCTGCCAATCAATAAACCATACTAGTATTTCAGCACAACTCTAAATCAAAAAACTGTGAAATGGAAAGGAAAGAAAAAGGAGGTGGAGATGAAGAAGGAAGAGGAAGAGAGGGGAAGAAAGGGACAGAGGAGGAAAACTTCCCCTCCTTCCACAGGAGACTGTTTTCTGGATCCAAAAAAATGAAAATACTTCTTTGTAGTAAATAATGTGAGATACATTGCCCATCACCCTATCAATTGTTTCAATTTTACTTGTAGTACAGTACAAGTCCAGGGCTCTCAAAGAGCTCTGCCTTGTCAGAGATTATTATATCACACAAAATTTAGATATAATGCTAACTAGTGAGGATATCAGAACAGAGATCTTGTCTGGAATATTCACAGAAATCTAGGAAAAAGAGTAAAACTAGTACTACTGGCCATTACAGCTGTGGTTAGAGATGCCATATAGACATTGTCACATTCCAAACATTTACATCAGTGGCTCAATAAAAAGATTTTTCCTGGCTTTTTGAGCAACTTTACTCATATAAATTAGTTGGCAATGTCTAGTTGTGACCTTTTAACCTCGCCTTTCCACAAGGGAAATTGTGTGAGAACAGTCTTCCTCCACAGATTTTAATCAAGTTGAAAATTTTAAGAGAAGGTCAGTCTTGTGCTAAGTGTTAAATACAGAAAATTCAGAAAAGTACAGGAAGAACAAATAGGTTCAGTAAAATTAGTATGATATTTTGAACACTTGGGAGAGAAAAGGGTCATACTGGATAGGACCCTACAAGTCCCTTATCTTGCTCTCATTAAAATATCTTTCTCCCACCTAGTTCCTGGATGAGAATGGTGTTCACAGTCTGGGATTTCAAGTCTGTTCTTTTACTACTGTCAGCTTCAATACATTTTATGCCCTTCCATAACTATATCGCCTAAAATTGTAGGCCTCTGAAACTGATCACCTAGAACAGTATTAAAACAGTGACATAAAGAGTAAAATATTATCTTTGTATTACTTAACTTCTAGGATAAAAGCATGTACTCTTTTCCCATCACCTCCATCCAGAAACCTGACTTATTGAAAAAGGGAACACAGCACATTCCCCTGTATGATCTGTTGAGGAGTCCAGAAAGTCCTGAATTTCAGGTAATGCATTGCTATAGGAACTCTCCAGGTGATTTTTGCAAGAAAGCAGTAGCTTGCCCATGCAAATTTCTACGAGATTTCTATAACAGTACTTCCTCTGTTTCAGAAGTGGATGAAGGAGAGATTTTCACTTGCAAAAATTTTGTTATTAGGGTTTGTATTATTATTAAACCTCTTTGGAAATCTTATAGACCACAAACCAAACCAAACACTTGTTTGTTTTTTTGTTTTTTGTTTTTGTTTTTTTTTCTTTTTTAACTTAAACAACAATTTCCTTGAAAATATATGAATATTTCACAAAGGTATTTTAATTAGAAAATAATCCAGTGAACTTTTCCTGACATTATTTTGAACTTTATTTATTGTCCTTATGCCACATAAAAAAAAAGTAAATGTGTAAAAGGAGAGACATCTAAACTTGTTTCACAGTTTTGTCTGGTTACATGATCTTTTTATTCACTTTTTAATCCCTTATATTTTGATGATTGTTTTCTGGAAAAAAGACTTAGTTACCTAAGAAATCTGTATCTTATGTCTGGAGTGCTGAGGAGCTGTTTCAATTCAGAATGTGAATTTTATTCCTGGATTGGGGTCCCATTGGAAACTTTTGTATATAGAGTTCATTAACCAGTAATGGTAATATAGGGCCTGCAATTTCAAAACTCATGTATGCCTCATAAAAATTGTGAGATCTCGGGGATTTATTTTACAAAATTAGATGGCTAGATAGTTAATTGCTTTTAAAAAACAGTATTCAAATTTTAATTCTACTTATATACAAAAACAAATAAACAAACAAGCTTCAGATTAATAACAAAAATTTCTAGGTGATTTTACAATATGGATCTACTTTAAAAACAATATCATTCAAAAGAAATTTATAGGGCATATATTAGTAATGTGAAATCAAGTGATACTTTTTGTTAGTTAATATGAAAGTTAGTGTATTTTCTCTACCTAAATGGCTGCAATTAAAAAAAAAATCAAGCACAATACAAATAACTAAAAAAATATTTCTGTAGATCAATATATGTACCTTATAGTTTAAATAAGATTTCATTTATAATGAACTTTTGAAAACTTAAGTTCCAATCCTCTTTTCCCCCACAGTAATTTTCTTCCTTTTCAATTGCTTGGACAGTTGTGTTTATTTTCAACTAATTGTTTGGAAAGCGAGTGAAATTAACCTAAGTATTTATTTCCATTTAAACATTCTAGACATACCTGGTAACATCTTATTGCCACTGGAGCTCAGTGACTTTGAGAAATAAATTATTAATATTTATCACAACATAATATCTTGCAAATTTTCCCCCCCAGTCTTTCAGTACTGGTTTAATACAGTAGAAAGAGTTTTGTTTGTTTGTTTGCTGCTAGTGGAGAATTAGTTTGCTCAAGAAGGTTCACTGTTCTGCTTCCTGAATCCCACATGAAGACTTAGGTTACACGGTTCCATCAAGTTTGTGTTTCAGAAGGAAAACGCTAATATCACTTTTAACAGACTAAGTAATTCACAATGTTTACTGTTGGTTTGTGCTTCACTCAATAGACTCAAGGTTTTTGAGATTCTGTTCAAACATTAGCCTGCAATTCCCTGCTTGAAATACCCTTATATAAGGAAGCCAGAAGAGGAAACTCAATTAAAAAGGGAAGTTTTGCGCCTTCATGTGTTTGGTTATCATTCAAGTAAACTCAGGGAAACCCACTCCTGGGGAGGTTTCAGTGCAGGGAAACATATTTTATATTGTTGCCAGTTCCATAAACCTCGTAACAGCACAGTTCTGTTCAAAATCACTGTACTTAAAAGTCCTCTGGTGATTAGAACATCTTGCAGCACATTGCTTAAATTTAAATTGAGGGATCCATCTCTTGGCTTTCTTTTCTTATTTAGACAGGTATAAAAAAGTTTTGCTTTCTGGAAAGTGGATGCTGGACATTTAGGAACAGGAAAAGGTTGAAATATGTAGGTTTTACCAAGTGTAGGTAACACAATTATTTGCATTTACATTTCAACATAAGCAAGGAGATTCTTGCACCAAGTCCATCACTGCAATATCTCTGCACCTCATTTGTCAAGTGATATTTTTCTACATTATTTACTTCTGTGACAGGGAGTAGTAAGAATAGCAGGAATTTTAAATGGGTTACAGTTTTGAGAAGCAGGGTCAGAAAGGGAAGTTTGAGTTTTATATAGAAGTGGAGAGATTTGTTGTCATACCCAGTTCCTGCAGGAGTATTAGACCATCTGAAAACAATACTAAGCCCTTATAGAGTCCTCAGAGGAGATTCATGGTGGATTTAGATGAGCATCAGAGATTTCTAAATTCCAGTGAATATAATCTATATTTATGCTGTAACTGTATTTTCCTACCCAAGAATGAGAAAGAATTGTAGAAAATTGAACAACGAGGAAATTGAATTGTAGGAAAATGAAAAAGGATTGTACAAACATTGTGTGCCATCAAAGTATGTGAGTTTAAGCAGCCAGTCATGGTAGAATACATTATTCAAAGATGTTGCAAGATTCATTGTATTATTTCCAGTCCAAGCAGAGGTAGAAGTATTGTAAATGTCAATAGGAAACCTGTTTTCAGAAGAGTGCTTGTTCACATTTGCTAGCATAAGCATTTCACATAGCATGTATTCATAAGGGCAGGTTTCTATCAAAAATAACCAGACTATTTTTTAGAACAAACTTATTTTCTTCTATGACATGTACACTTGCAAGAAAGTTACGTGAACTGAAACAAATTGTTGGACTTTATGTACCCACTTATCATCACATTTCCCTACAACAAAAATTTCTTGAGAACATCACACCTGGCTTTCCCTTTTTACATGGTTGCCATAAGGAAGATAGATCAATTTACAGATGATTTTCCTTATCTTCATGGCACTCAGTAGACTATGCCCAACCTAGTGAAAAAATAATTTTTTACTCTACAGTGAAAGCTGGTGTCAGCACTTCTCTTGATTTAGCACAATGTATATTTGTTTTCTAAGATTAAATTCTGTCTTATGCAGTTAGAGAGATTCCCCTGGGAACTGAGGACCAAGAAGATCCTTACTGTCATCTGTTCCAGGCACAGGATAAACTTTTTTCCTGATCATGACTTCTAATGTAAATTCACAGTAGCACATTCTGGAAGATTCTGCAAAGACAGAACAAATAAATAAATAAATAAATGAACAAACCTCCACAGTTCCTTTTTCTCTCTTTGTGAGTAAAAACAAGAGAGTAAATAAATACAGAACAGATGCTATCCACAATACTTAATATGGTACAAGAAGGCACCCAGACATTTCAGTAATTGTAGACAGAGATGAACCTGAATGGAATGAGGCAGACATTCAGCAGAAAATTCAGGGTCCCACAGAAATAAACCTGTGGTATAGCCAGAAATGTTAAGGGAAAGCCATTTTGAAAAGCACACATCAATTGTCAAAATTATTTTAATACTGTGTTCATTCCCCAGAGTTTTTGTAAACTTCCTTTTCTGCACTCCCAGGCCTATAATTACCAGCTTACTCTTAAATGGAATGTAGAAACCTCACTAAAACTTCCCATAAACTGAGCCAGACAGTCTTTTACCAAGTAGTATATGATAGGTTGCAAGAATGTATCAGGAGCCAGTTGGGAAAAGGCAGTCTTTTCTTTATTGAAGCTAGTAGATCATCAAGTTATTCATCTTATCTGTAGTGTCCTTTCTTGCCTTTAGGTCTCAGGAAAATGTAAATCAGAAGCTTTTTGAGTTATAGTTCCTGATGATTCACAAGGTAATCTTGCAAACACAGCAGCGAAATATACAGTTGGCAAATTGCTTAAATGACATCTTTGCTATTACCTTGAATTATTGTTGCAGTAAATCTCATTTTACAATATTTCAGCTTGATTATATTTTAAAACTTTACCTTTCTCAAGATAAATACTCTACTTCTTATTTGCATACTTTAATGTTTTTAAAAACGTTATGCTTACTGAAAGACCAAATGTTTTATTTCAAAATGACCTAAGGTTCATTTCTTTATGCCAGTATCTATGTTTATTTTAAATTATTTCTAGATCCTTAACTAATGCAATTTCTTATACAGAATTATTGTAGGATTTGCCTGAAAATTAACATTTCCAAATTGCTAAAGATTTCACATTCAGAATAACTTTGGATTAAGCAAAACGTTTGCCTATGTATCTACAGAGTATTACATTCCCCTCTAATTCCTTCTTAGGAACTGCAAATAGCAATTTGATTAACTGTTTCACTTCTTGGAGTTATATTGTGAAGTAACATCTTTTGGTTTGTAACAGGAGATACTGAGGAGATGCAATTAATAGTCCCCGTGTTTAATTTTTCTCTGCAAAAATGCAATCTAACTCCATGACAAGATAGCCACATAGTATTTCTATCCGGGTATGTTTTGTACTTATGGAGATCAGCACCTGATAGCTCTGAACATCAGGAAACTAGGGAGCAATTTTAGTCTGCTTTTTCTATATTAAATGTATGATTCCTGGAAAGAATTGAGATTGTAAAAGGATAAAAGTTGACCTTACGTATCTCTGGATCTGCTTAAATTATAGTAATTTTTTAAAAGCATGCTTACTGAAACAGCTGCTTTCAAGTCTCTGTTTTTTCTGGTGGTGGTGGTGGTGTTTTTCAACTTATGTCTAGAGAAACATCAGAAGGTGCAGTGACAAACAGTGAGAGTTCTTGTAAGATCAGAATGTGCTTTCAGCCTATAAAAACTGGACAGATAACCATTTTTAGTATTTTTAGGGATTTTAGTGATTTATGTCTTTGATATATGCAGTATATGTATTTAGTGACATTTGATAAGCCATATTAATTTCTAATTCTACTTTTCCTGCTTTTAAGTATAATTTATATAAGAATTGTAACACAAACATAATTAATGATAATTTTGATAAATTTTTAATAAGTAGTAAAATTTAACATTTAATAATTTATCATAACTTAGTAAAGTTTGTCTTTAAACATACAAATATAATGTTACTAAATATTTATGCTTGTGTCTATTAAAAATAGTTGTATGTAATTATAATAAAGTGATATGATTTCTATTATCTGAGTTTTCTTGTTATGCTTTTTTTTTCAGCATTTCCCTATAATAGCTCTAAACCTGCAAAAGGCAATTAAATCAAAAGAAATTCTACATCCAGTGAATTCAATGAGAAAAAAAAAACAACCCTAAAAACCTGTTGCAGTTCTTGCCCAACAAATTTGAAATCTGACTGGCTGCTTCTGTGAAAACACATCAGCACTATGCAGTATTTGGCTAAGCCAGGGAACCACATGATTAGCTGCACCTGTGCAACCCGAAATGTAAGAACTTGGCTTGCAGAGTAGGTTTGCTATTCAGAAATTGCCTACATGTCTGGAGGCACCTTTTTATGCCGATCTTTGTGCAATAGCTTTCAAATAAACCCTTGAATTAGATAATCATTGGCAGATATGTATCTATGTAAAAGGAATAATAATTTGTAAATTAAAAATTGCAATCAGAAAAATAATATGGTTATTTAAAAAAACCCACAAAAACAATCTAAACAAAATAAAAAACCCAAACCCAAAATCATTGAAAAAACAGCCCTGTGCCTTTCATCAGATGGATGGTACTCACTTTTAAATATGACATTACAGAATTAAAAGACCACTTCATGATAATTTAATCTTGATTCCCTCAAAT
Source organism: Limosa lapponica baueri (assembly GCA_002844005.1). Lineage (NCBI taxonomy): Eukaryota > Metazoa > Chordata > Aves > Charadriiformes > Scolopacidae > Limosa > Limosa lapponica. The sequence continues at coordinate 3,251,327 of KZ505639.1, read as the reverse complement.
GTTTTCCAGCACTCCCTGGAGAAAAACACAAGAATGTGGATCACTTCCAGAAAGCAACATGTGGAGTATCCTGGGTATTCCTTTTTTAACTAGGATGGTTAAGGGAACCTTTAATATGGAATGTATGATGTCAGGACATGAGAAATTATTTTCTATGATAAAAATGATAGCTCCGATATTTCTTTCAGACCCAAAAACTATACTTATGCTTCAATCTTTCAGTTGCAGGGAAGTTTTTCTTTGGTTTTGTTGTATTTTTTTTTCTGTTACTCAGCCCTCACTGGACAGGTGCTACATAATGCATTCTAACAGGAAAGTATACTCTTCAAATACTTCTTGATAGCACTTAACACAGTTATAGCAGTCAATGAGAAGCAATGATTACATGCTAGTTTAAGAGGGATAATGTTACTTCTACTTCACAAATTAGAGAATCTTCCCATTTCCAAACAGAAACGCTTAACTTCAGAGATCTACAAGTGCAAGAATATCCAGTAATTGCCCACAGACATCTTGTGGATGATGTCTTACACTTCAGAACTTCAAGTGATCTCCCAGTAACTAGGAGCTTAGTAGACAAACTGACGGACTGCTCCAAAGGGGTTAGTGGAAATGATTTGTCATGCAATGATGTGTTAGCTGCAGGCACCTCAAAATACCTGGCACTCAGTCAAAAGCACTTTGAACTCCAAGTTCTATTATCACTCTTGCAAGCAGAAACTTTGTGGAGTGATGTCTTAAAACAAGAAAAATTTGAATTTCTCTGCACAAATGTCACTTCTAATGGAATGTTTCAGACATAAGACTAGTTTTGGAGAATCCATTTCTATGAATAATATTCAAGCCTATAGAACAAACTACTATACGAGACGCAATTACATAACCTGGAAAACTCTTACAACAGTAGTAAATGCATTAAAGCAATTATATCATCAAAAGAAAGTTTTCAGAGTGATATTTGCCTATATTTATGAAAGTTGATGAGCCATGGGGCTAGACATTTAACACTTCTCAGCATGCCCATTATGAATGTGGATTTTGTGAAAGAAATACATAAGCCAATGGGTTGCAAGTAACTGGAATTTTTCTTCTTCATGGACACTGGGCTGCAGCTAGCTGAATGCCAAGAAATTTATCCAGCATTTTTAATTTAAAAATTAATTTCCTTTGGTCGTGTCCTCTTATTATGAAAATGAGCATGATTGAGTCTTACTTGCATGCATGTGCAACAAATGTTAGGCTACACCAAGACTGTCAAGTGAGTGTGGCCGAACTAGTAAAATACACACAGGAGCTGTGTATATAGCAACTAATACAGTTGCTATATATTTCTGAGGAATTCCTTAAAACTTTTTCCAAGCCTATGGTATAGGAGGATTCAAGTGGGAAAATTGTTTGGAGAGAAATATACACTTTTTGTTTAGGCTCTACATTGGTTATCATTTCACATAAATTTTCTAGAAATATGAAGACAAAAAAGTATTTTGCAATCCAGCAAAAGGTTTAATTGTAAACACCGTAATTGGGAAGGAAAATCAGTTGTTTTGACAACAGAAATTAAACTGATGCATCTACTTTTTTTAGTAAGGATCCAATAACAGATGAAACAATGCTGGCCCTTCCATACTTTTAAGAGGGATAAATGTTACTTCTACTTCACAAATTAGAGAATCTTCCCATTTCCAAAACGAAACACTTAACTTCCTTCCTTCCTTCCTTCCTTCCTTCCTTCCTTCCTTCCTTCCTTCCTTCCTTCCTTCCTTCCTTCCTTCCTTCCCTGCTTTAAAAAATAGTATGAAGAAATGAAGGCCTGCACTGTTCACAGGAAACGTGAGGCCTGGAGGTAGGAAAGGGGAAGATGCAATAAATTCCACTAGTGTTGGAAACAGCCAGATATTCAACCATTTTTGTGGATTTTCTGCTCTGTTTGGAAACACTGTGCCAAGCTATAAGCACTAAGAAAACAAAGGAATGGTGACAAAAAGCTATGATAAAAGTGAAGTCTATAGACAGCAGGAAGTATGTTCATGAGTTGTAGATTGTTAAACAACTCACAGGCAAACCTGGGTGTAAAGTAGCCCTTGATTGTGATTAGTGATATCTGTGGTGATCATACAATATCCTCTTTTCCATATTTGAGATCTGTAGTATAAAGCTGGAAAGCTGCAGTTAATTGGTTTCAATTTCTAGCAGGAAAAATCTTCATCTGCTAATTGAATAGGAATTGATTTTCCAGCTGTAAGATACTGGAGTCTTCTGACAAGATTCAATAAGTCCTTTGAAAAGTTAGGTGCAAACAGAAAATTTTAGACGTTCCAGAAAGCAGAACAGGAAGGGGGAACAAGGGGTACATGCAGATCTGATATGCATCTAGTGACCCTCAGTTGATTTTGGATTGACAGCTGTAGACAAACCGGAAGGGAAAGAAGCCTTCAGCAGCTATGCAGAAATACCAGAGTTTCTGTGCCATTACCTGCATAAAATAATTCTGTCTTCTGTGGAGAATCATAGAATGATTAGAGTTGGAAGGGACCTTAAAGATCATTGAGTTCCAATTCCCCTGCCACGGGTAGGGACATAATACAACCAATAACCGAGGATCTCAGGGGTTTAGAATGTCTTTGGAAAAGTTTTATAATATTGCAGGGGATGGCTTGACTACTGAGCTATGAAGCATAAGTATAGGACAGAAGATCAGTCTTAACTACTGAAACGTTCACTCTCAGATATATTTCAAAGTAGACAGATCACAACAAAATAGAGATGGCTGCATTTATGATTTAGATCCTCTATGGGTCAGATGATCCAGAAGTGTGTAAGTTTAAATATAAAAGAGGAAGGGTAGAGAAACATATATACCTACCTCAAAAGGTCCAGGAGTTTAGCAATTAAGAAACACATACAGAAGGAAAACATGTCATGGAGGCTAAGACCTCCTCCATGATCAAAGCTCCCCTTGATTTTAGAACTAGATCTGGGACTGCTCTTTCCAGCATATGGTCCTCCTCCGGAGCCTCGGTGGTTCTAGAAGCAGCATCAACACAAATTTCTTTTGAAGTTTTCTTCTGTCATGTTGTACAAATTCACAAATTGGCAGAGACTACTGCCAGTTGCCTGGAGAGGCAATCCAGGGTCTCAGCTAACATTTCCACACCACTGAAAAAAGGCAGAGAAGACCAAGCCAAAGAATGATGTAAATAAGGCAGCATTTACGTAAGATTTGTTCTCTGACATTTTTTAGGCTTAACATTCAGATTAGGTGCATAGCTTTCACAGATGAATTCTTACCACTCCATCTTTGGCTCTTACGGATTCAATTCTTTTATCATATGCTCTATAATGATCACAGGGCAAAAATGCAATAATTTTAGAAAATTTATGGTGATCTTACATGTGCAGATCAAAGATGCCATCACAGAAGAATTATCTTTCTGCTGTATCTTGGAAATGGAAAAATTAGCCTCACTAGAAGAATCAGATTACTGACGGCTAAACACAAAAAAATGTAGTTATATGACAATGAAGTTTATTGTTCACTGCCTTAATGGACAGACAAAAAGGACACTCAGCTTTTGGATTTAACTTAGATTTGGATTTCCAACTATATTCTCCTATTAGAAAGTGGAAAAATAAGTCTGATGATTCAGAGTTTGGGAGACAGTTAACAGACCAAGCAAAGGGCATTACTTTTACCTAATGATTACTCACCCAGAGGAAATTCTTATACTTCGGGACATCTTTTTTTTTTTTTAATGGGTTCTGTTCCCTGACTATACGCAATATGAGATAGTAATTTCCAGTGAAAAACTGAGTTTGTTGGAGCTTTACTTCTTCCCATGAGAATGGTCTCCAAATTTGCATGAGCACATAAGATGACCACTAGATCCTGAATCCTTTCATGACATAGGCTACCTAATAAACATGAGCAAGCCACCCGAAAAGCAGGAGGTTCCATTTTTTCCAGATAAAATATGGGAATTAATCTAATTTCCTTCTTACCCTTAAGTGAGAACAAACAGTGTCTCAGCAAACTTGTGAGACGATTCTGGATTGTCTGACATGGGTCAATCTATTAAAAAGCAGACCATTGTAAAAGGAAGTAGTATCCTCTCAAACGCACTCTGGTTGCCTCAAGCAAACAAAAGCCTGATGAGTTGAAATTGGAGGCTTTTCCCTCTGTCTATAAAGAGCATTATTTTAGGACGTGAGAACAGACAGTGGCTGTAGGGAAAGCAGAAAGATGAATTGCCTTGGACACCTGGACACTCTCTAAACCTTTGGATGTGGAATGAACTAATATCTCCTCTTCATGAATCTGTGATATAGTTCCTCAAGCACCAGAGCATACATAGGATTTACCATGAACATCCAGAAAACCCAGCTTTTGACAGGGCTTCAGCCCTATGCTTTCAGCAAATGCCTTGCAAAGTGAGCCATCACTTGAATCATAGAATCATAGAGTGCTACAGGTTGGAAGGGATCGTAAAGATCATTGAGTTCCAACCCCCCCTGCCATGGACAGGGACACCTCCCGCTAGACCAGGTTGCTCAAAGCTCCATCCAGCCTGGTCTTGAGCCATCCATACATTTGGCCACTAACGTAAGGGACAACAAAAAGGGTTTTTATAAATACATCCACAAAAAGAGACTCAGGGACAGAATCACAGAATCACAGAATCACAGAATTGTCTAGGTTGGAAGGGACCTTTCAGATCATCTAGTCCAACCATCAACCTAACCCTGATAAAAAACCATCACTAAACTATGTCACTAAGCTCTATGTCAACCCATCTTTTAAATACCTCCAGGGGTAGTGCCTCAACCACTTCCCTGGGCAGCCCATT
>KZ505639.1:3189825-3243804 GCA_002844005.1 Limosa lapponica baueri | reverse complement strand
AGAAAAAGAAAAAGAAAAAGAAAAAGAAAAAGAAAAAGAAAAAGAAAAAGAAAAAGAAAAAGAAAAAGAAAAAGAAAAAAAGAAAAAGAAGACCCCTTTCTATGTATGGGGAAATGATCAGAGTGATACCAGAAGAAGCAGGTTTGAGAAACAAATGAGAAGGAAAAAATCCTCTATTATCACAATGCAGAATGAGTTGAAACCAATCCATCAGAAGTAGCACTCTGTATTAGGTTTTTGGTTACCACTTCTGAGAACAGTTAAGTCTATTGTAAGATGTAAAAGCATCCAACTGAAATATCTCTGTCCCAAAGTTCAAAATCCAGATTAGAGAGTAATTTTGAACTAAGAAAAACAGTAACTTAAGTAAGGACTTCCTTTTATGGGACCTCTCCTACATAACACCAGATGCTCATGAACATTGATTCAGAGAATAAATGGTTAAACATCTTTAGTGTAGATTTAGTGCAGCTTGACAAAGAACAGAGCTCAGACCCCAGCATTCCAAGATAAGGGATTGGCCTTGTGTGGTAAGCACAAAGTATAATAGTAGGAACAGCCTGCATGCTAAGGAGGATCCTGATTGTCTGGGTGAAGTGTCCATCTGGTCGGGACCAGTTCGGCGGTTTGGGATCCAGCCAGCTCAGCATTCTAAGCCAAAGGTAAAAGTACACGGTGAAGAAGACTATGAGCCTTCCTTCAGAAGACCCCAGCTCATGCCCACTGGACGACAGTATGCATTCGGCAAAGGGAGGAGTCTTATGATAATGACTTCTTAGAAATAATTAGAATAGTAACGTCTTTTCTTAGAATTAATTATAATAACGCAGACCATATTAATGAATATGTATGCTTTTTATCATAAACAGACGCTTGTTTTACAACCTGGTGTGCAAGTTAGGAGGAGCAATCCCCCTTGCACCCAGCACTGTAATAAACATACCTGCTTTATAACTCTCCATGAGTTGTAGAGTCTGTTTCCGAGCCTCAACATGTAAGCCCAAACTGTTTGATTATCCATTGAAACACCTGTGTCCAGCAAGACTCTTCAGATAACCCACCCATGACCTGTTTTATTAGTTATATAGTAACTGACTTCAAGTTAAGTCTGCAACATAATGGAATATTTCCACAGTTTATCAATGTAAATTCCTTCAAATAATTTTCAAAGCTTCACAACTGTCTTTTCATTACTCTGTTACTGTACACATTCATTTTTTCCTGTTGAATATCTGTATCTCTTAATTTTTCTCTTTTATATCAGTTTTTTTTAAAAAAAACCACCCTAATAGATACATATTAAGATATTTAAGAAAAGTATATTCTAGATGCTTGAAAGGTGCCAACTCATTTTCCTCTAAAGCAAAGAAAATTCAGTCATATGGCTCTGTGAAGTATTACCTAGTCAAAATGGTGCCTTGTGTATACACATATTGTTAAAAGTTTATGGACAGCTACACCTAAGTTAGCTTATGCTATGTGGGAGAGTGTGTGTCTGTATGTCTGTGTTTCTGTGTGTCTTTGATTCTGTGTATCTGTGTGAGATAAATTAATAAGCTACAGAAGAATTATAAATCCAGGACTTTCTCAATCTTTTTGCCAGGAGAGAAATACGATTATAAAAAGAAGAAGCCAACACAATTAAGGAAAGGGAAGGATAATGGCCAAAGTATTGGGGAAAATATCTATTTCTCTATTGACTTCTGTGGACCTATGAGGATTTTCAATGCTTGAGGATTAGATTCTCTTTTCCCATTTGCTGAAAAAGTTAATTATTATTGCAATAATTACGAGGCATCAGGAATTAAATATAACTTCAAATGAGAATAGGAAACTCTCCCATCAGCACATTTGATCAATATTTGATCAGTGTGTTTTCAGGAGCAGAAAACAGACTTCCAAACTCTCTTGATTTTCTGCTGACTCAGTCCCATTTCTGCTTTTTCTCCATTTAAGAGTGCTAAAAGGTCTGCAGCCAGTACACCTCAGAACTTGGACACAACCACAATAGCACCCAGCAAAGGGAAGTCAAACATGTGCAATTGTCTTAAATAAGACAATTGCATAAATGATGATAGAGTTGTGATTAACTATTTTCTTTACCGTGGTGTTCTGGAGATGGAGAAACACGTCACTTTTCTTGCATGTAGCATGACAAAGCAATTAAGTAGACTTATATAGAATAAACTTCTATTGAGACTTCCTAGGAGATTAAAAGGTCTTAGACACTTTCTCAGCTTAGATTTTCGTACCTAAATTCTTCAATCTCTTTAGGTAATTCCACCCTTAAAACTTCAGCTGGCTGGATTCTAAACTTACCAACATATTTTTGTGTCTGAGTTATATATCACATCTAGTGCCATCTGATAATTAAAGTAAAAACGTGAGTGCATGTAGAAATTTTAGTGCAAAATATATTGCTGAGGCTGCTGTCAGCTGCCTTGAGAGTGCCACAGCTACAATGAAATGGAATTAAACAAAATGTACATTATATCAGAATGTATTAAACACAAGACTATTTAATGTAGCTCTAGCAAGTGAATGCATTTGAAAAAACAAAGGCAACCCACATTAATGCTGTCACTTTATTTGTAGATCACCTCTCCCTTCTGCAGAGGTGCTCTACTTGATTTGTCTAGGTACATTTTTTCTGTATCTCTAATATATGTGATTTTTCAACATGTATATTATTCTTCTTTTAAATATTACTTCATTATATTGTTTTCCTATCATGAGTTAGCTAAACTCATTACATTGACTGTTACTTAGTCATCCACAAAAAATAAGCCATTTTCTTGAACTACTATTTATGTCGATAACCAGTACTCTATGGCCACTGCATATTAGCACTTCATTATTGTTCATCTCTCTGTGCTTAAGTGTAATGAAGTGTGTAATTTCCCTGGAACCATCCACTGAGCCTTAAGGTGTGAATCAATTTCATATGGTCCACCTCTGTCACACTGCAGTTCCAAAAGCATACTTATCACAGTCACAAAATGCAGAGGGAATAATGATACAGTATGGATAGGTTTGTAACTCCCTGCGAATTTTTTTGTCCCGTTCAGTCTGTTTGAATGAATGCTGAAACTGTTGACTAGGCAGCACCTGTTCATATATAATCTTAATATTCTGTCTACTCATAAGAATCCTAATAAGTTAGCATAGAAAATGATTCAACAAAAATTACTGTTTTCCATTATCTTCTTAAGCTAAATCTGTTGACAAAATGTTATTTCCTACCCTAAGTTTTCTGTTTTCTAGACTAATAATCACTAGCTGGCTATATACAAGGGAATTAGACAAAAATTGCATTTTTCCTCACTTTAACTAATCTTTTTTCCTTTATTAAGAAATAGCTATTTATAGTGACATGGTCTACAAGTAATGCATTGGATGGTAAAGAGGAGTTGGTAGAGAATCTAAATAACATTTTACAGTACCTATCTTATGTTTTCTACTTGTGGGTTGATCCAAATTTTCTAAGATCCAAGAACCACGACTATAGCTTACAATATGGAGCTTAACTGTAGACACATAGGTTGATTGCACATATGTACAGAACTACCCAGAATGTATTTTACAGTCCTCCAAAACTATACTCCAGCATGGAAGCAGAAACCTGAATAACTTTATCTGAGAGACATAGTTATCAAGCGGTATTCTCCACAACGGACACATTCAGAGAGATACTTAGGTTCACACAGTATGGAGGTAGACAAACACGGACTGTCCGCTTTCTTGAGGTGCTTTCTTTTTCCTCTTTTATCTGATTGCTAGCAGCCTCTTCAAAGCAGTCAAGTCATGTAAGGGATTTTTTTTTTGTTTTTACTGTGTTTTAATTTTCTTACCTAATCGAATAGCGTTGAAAGTTACTCCCATATGCTCAGAAATACAACGTTTCTATTTGCTTCTTAAATTTAAATTGGACTCAATAATAGAATACATTTTGCACCGGAGATGCGACAGTTCTTTCTCTGAATTCTAAAATGGCAGCAAAGTTGAAAAAATAAGGCAGTTTCTGCTTAAGAGTAGATGGATCAATTAGTAATAGTATTATTTTCTTCACCCGGAGTTAGGGGAACTGACTTTACAAATTCTGGTGCTGCTGTGGTTACTTCCAATCCTCATAAATATATATATATATATATATATATAAAATTTTTTGCAAGGTTGTATCAATACAATAATGTTACATTTTACATAAGAAAGACTATTACTCCCTCTGTTACAGGTGTGTAGACAGTAAAGAGGTGTAGAGACAAGAATTATTCTCCAGATAAGAATCCTTACCACTATCTATTCATATATTCTATTCAATAAATAAATACATAAAGTTGAATCAAAACCCCACTAACACAAAAAAGGACAAAATATTTAAGTGTCCTACTCCTTAAAAAGAGAGGCTGAGTTTAATTTTTAGGCATGGATTTATATTCTCATATAACTAAATCAGCTTATAAAAGGAAATAAATTAATTTGTATATTTTCAGAATACTCTTTATTTAGAAAGTATCCTTCTGAAGTGCTTACTAGGGCAAATACAGCACAAGAACTGAATTAGATGCACTTTTAGGCTAACATGGCTTGTTCTTTACAGGATGCTGTTGTTTGACCATTTCTGCACTTTAGATTTTGAGGAATCAAGACAGTCCAAGATTTTTGTAAGGGAAAAGCCTGATTCTGGAAAACAAAATTAAATTCCTGGATAGGACCCAAATCCACTGAATTTACAGATTTTTTTTTCCCATAACCATGTGCTACCTGACCAAAAAGAGAGCTGTTGCTAAGCAACGCCATTCCCCTTTCCTCCCCCGGCTGGGTTTCAGGCTCAAACAAAGGCTCGATGAGCAAGTGGCAGTGCCAAAGAGCACTAAAAATTGAAAAGCCAGCACATTAAGCAACAGCAATTTCCAGCCTGGATTCCACCCTCACAGGACCCAAGTTTGGATTTTTTTCTGCACAAGGCATAGGGCAATGAGTGAAGCAGGGCACGTGGATGCTTTATGTTCTCTTTGCCATTTTCTGCATGTTTTAAAATGAGGGGGAAGCCAGAGCCCTCATTTTGTACAAACCACATGACTCATTGGTCCCACTTGGCACCAGTTTAGTGAAAGATAAATTTTCTGTCCAGAGATGATCCAAATGTGGAGGTTTTGTCTTACAGTGTGACGGGCTTCCACATAAATGGATGTGTGACAATGTGTGTAGGCACTCCTGTAAGACTCTGACAGCTGTTTTAGTGTCTGCTAGGTTCTGGCTGTACCAAGTTCTTAACAATTTGCCCATAAACACAGCCACTCATTTAGTCATTTAGAAGTGAATAAATTAGGCTAATATCTTTTTTCCTTGTCATGTTTCAAGCAGACCATTTTATGTTTCACTCTGCTTAATTAAGTTCCTATTGCTGTTATCATAAATTGCTTCAAAGTGTGGGGTACAATACAGGTGTAAGATTATAATTCTGTATTTAGGGTTGGTTTTTTTGTTGTTGTTTTTGTTTGTTTCTTTTAAGATTTTGCTGCTTGCTGTTCATGTTAATGAATGATACCCCTGCCAAGACCTCTGCATTCATTACTCTGATTACTTGGATAAAAACCACCAAATGCCTTCCTTTCTACCCTGGCTATCCACACAGCAAAACATGACCAGTGCACCTCCATCTGTACAGGACACATGCTTTGGTGACATATTATAGCACAGCATTATAGACATTCCAGCTGTAGTAAGCTGTAATTTTAACCCAGAGGAGCCTGGGTCAAAGGTAGCACAAACAATGCTCTGTCCTACAAGGCTGAAAGCTAGTGCATAGCATTTTGTTTTGCAAGTTCAGAAGACCATTTAGCTTGCATTTCCTAAGAGGAAAATGGTAATAGGGAGGTAACCCCATAACGGTCAACTGTTGTGATGCAAAAGCTGACCATATCAAATAGTGAGAAAGTTAAATGAGGATCACACTTGGAACCAACTGGAAATGAAAAGGAAAACCAGCAAAGCCTGTATCATGGCTAAGATGTTATTTAACCCTTGAGGCATTAGACTGAGTCCAGGAATCCTTGAGAAGCTAGCAGAGCTCACAGGAGGACTCTGAAAATAATCCATTTTTACAGGTACTTATTTTTCAAACACTCATTTCATTACCAGCTTCCATAAGAAGCTAGCTCCCTTTGAAGTGTTGTTGTAAATGTCACATCTCGTGTATGGGCAGAAAAATGTGGAACACATTTGGAAGCTCATGTGTGATGTGGAGTGCATTTGGATACTCATGCATGCAATTTAGATATTCTCTACAATTAAATACAAATGTAATGATCATTGGCTTTTTAATCAGGTTTTGTTTTGGAAACTAATATTTCATTTAAAAAGAATTGGACAATATTTAGGGAAATCCTTACTTTTTCGAATTTCGTGTGGATTAAAAAATTTAATTAAATCAGAATTATGTCTTGACAACACATAACACCAGCAAATCACAGGAAATGTTTATCAACTTTATCTCATTAATAATACATGAGAGAAAGAAATAAGGAAGTTAAACAGACAAGATTTTTCATAAAGGAAAATTTATCTAAACTGTCATGTAACATTAAAAAGCAATACTTTTGTAAAATTCTCATGATGGATATAGCTGTCTGGAAAATTCATTCTTACAAGCTTGAGTGTCTTGGCTGTTGTTATAATGTAAGGTTAAATCTATCTATACATGATTAGAACTGTGTCAATTATTCATTTTCTTTAGCTTATTTGATAAGTCAGCTTTTACATTTGTTCACCAATATGGCATGACTTCTTCAGTATTTATAATTGTTTGACCAGTTACTTATATTAAAAAGTAAAAGAGTTTTGTCATGCAACTGATTTGTCAACAAATAAATATGAATATTTTATATTCAGCTGGTCTCAAAAGTTGTACTTATTGTACTTATTCTGTGTCATGACTGGATGGGCTAATGCTTCCCAAGCTGAAATAACCTATTTTCCTGGTTTTTTTTTTTTTTTTTGTGAAGAAAGTTGGGATTTGACAAATACTATTAGCACTGGTCAATGAGGTTTTTTTCCCCCATGTAAAGAATAATTTTGAGGTGAAGTGTGGATACAGACCTTTGCAGAAATAGTTGGTTTGAGTTGCAGAAAACCTCCCCTTTTTTTTTCTCCATTTGCATTATATTTTGTATGAGAGAGAAGATTTTATAAAGCCTCTAAGTTAGTAGAATGACACTGAATTTGTGTTTATAGGACCCTTCCTACTTAAAAAATTACTTTTTTACAATGATAGCTCATAAAACAACTGGGTAGCAAGATAAAAATAAAATAGGACCAAGAAGCAAACTTCTAAACCTATAGGTTATTCTTTTCAATAAATGAGAAGCCCATCTATTCCTTCTTTCTGCCTTCCCAATCAGCAATTTATCTGGAAAAGACTGTCTTTTTACCAGTGGTGTCTCCTTTTAAGTATAGACTGACCTTACCTCAACGTCTATTCCAAACTATGGAACAGAGACAGTGGAAAGTAGCAGATAATTTTGGTAAAGAATAAATAGCACAGCATGCTGTTTAAGTCATGCATTATTGAAAATGTATTTCCTAATGAGGCAGCCATTTTAAGTAATTCACAACTAGTTTGTTAGTTTTCCATCCTGAGGCAAAGCTGACAATGGGTCAGTAAAGGTATTTGCCATAGTAGTGGCTGCTTCTGCAGGTGTTATTATGAAGACTTCATAAATAGTCTACTGTAACAATATTTCATTTCTGAAGAGGTAGGGCAGGAAGCATAGGAGCAGTGCAGCCACTAGGAAACAACTGTGATAGAAAATTGGTTATGTTTACTAGCACTTACAAACTTATTTTCTAGGACTCAGAATGGAGACTACTTTCCATTTCACAAATCATTAATAAGTACTATAGCTTTATCTTTTCTGCTACTACATCATATTCTGTTCTCTTTCAGTGATCTATGCATTTTGTGTCTAGATCAACGAGATTATCTATTGCTGGTTCATTATTAGACCAAAATCATCAGCTCACATGCTTCCATTCTTACCTGGTCTAATAACACAAGACAAAAGGACCAGCTAGGTGTGGTTCCTTCTATTGAAACGTAGGAGTGGTTGACACCCCAGAAGGCTGTGCCACCATTCAGCGAGACCTGGACAGGCTAGAGAGTTGAGCAGAGAGGAACCTAATGAAATTCAACAAGGGCAAGTGTAGTGTCCTGAACTTGGGGAAGAATAACGCTTTGCCCCAGTACAGGTTAGGGATCGACCTGCTGGAAAGCAGGCCTGCAGAGAGAGACCTGAGAGTCTTGGTGGACAGGTTGACCATGAGCCAGCAATGTGCCCTTGTGGCCAAGAAGGCCGATGGTCTCCTGAGGTGCATTAAAAAGAACATGGCCAGCAGATTGAGTGAGGTTATCCTCCCCCTGTCTTCTGCTCTGGTGAGGCCACATCTGGAGTACTGTGTCCAGTTCTGGGCTCCCAAAGTCAAGAAGGACAGGGAACTACTGGAAAGGGTCCAGCGAAGGGCTACAAAGATGATCAAGGGACTGGAACACTTCTCTTATGAGCTTAAGAGGACTCTCGCATGATCAGGCCCAGCCAGCACAAGTTCATGAGAGGCAGGTCATGCTTGACAAACCTGATCTCCTTCTATGACAAAGTGACCCACTTGGCGGATGAGGGAAAGGCTGTGGATGTTGCTTACCTGGACTTTAGTATGGCCTTTGTTACAGTCTCCCACAGCACCCTCCTGGAGAAAATGGCTGCCCGTGGTTTGGATGGGAGTACTCTCAGCTGGGTTAAAAACTGGCTGGAGGGCCGAGCCCAGACAGTGATTGTGAATGGAGTTAAATCCAGTTAACGGCCGGTCACGAGTGGTGTCCCCCTGGGCTCGGTATTGGGGTCAGTTCTCTTTAACATCTTCATCAATGATCTGGATGAGGGGATCAAGTGCACCCTCAGTAAGTTTGCAGATGACACCAAACTAGGTGGAGTGTCAACCTGCTGGAGGGTAGAAAGGCTTTGCAGAGGAATCTGAACAGGCTGGATCGATGGGTGGAGGCCAATGGGATGAGGTTCAACAAGGCCAAGTGCTGGGTCCTGCATTTCGGTCACAACAACCCCATGCAGTGCTACAGGCTTGGGGAAGAGTGGCTGGAGAGCTGCCCATCAGAAAAGGACCTGGGGCTGTTGGTTGACTGCCGTCTGAACATAAGCCAGCAGCGTGCCCAGGGGGCCAACAAGGCCAACAGCATCCTAGCCTGTATCAGGAACAGCGTGGTGAGCAGGACTTGGGAAGTGATTGTCCCCCTGTACTCGGCACTGGTGAGGCCCCACCTTGAGTACTGTGTCCAGTTTTGGGCCCCTTACCACAAAAAAGACATTGAGGTGCTGGAGCAGGTCCAGAGAAGGGCAACAGAGCTGGTGAGGGGTCTGGAGACTAAATCTTATAAGGAAAGACTGAGGGAGCTGGGATTTTTTAGTCTAGAGAAGAGGAGGCTGAGGGGAGAGCTTATCGCTCTCTACAACTACCTGAAAGGAGGTTGTAGAGAGGCAGGGATTGGTCTCTTCTCCCAAGTCACAGGCGATAGGACAAGAGGAAATGGCCTCAAGTTGCGCCAAGAGAGGTTCAGGTTGGATATTAGGAAAAATTTTTACACTGAAAGGGTTATTAAGCCCTGGAATGGGCTGCCCAGGGAAGTGGTTGAGAACCATCCCCGGCAGTTTTCAAAAGACAGGTTGACATAGCGCTTAGAGACATAGTTTAGTAATGTGGAGGGTTTTTTTGCTATGGTTTTCTTTTGTTTTTTTTTTATCAGAGTTAGGTTGATGGTTGGACTAGGTGATCTTAAAGGTCCCTTCCAACCTAGATGATTCTATGATTCTATGAAAGTCTGAGAGGCCTGGGTCTGTTTAGCCCGGAAAAGAGAAGACTGAGAGGGTATCTTATCAATGCTTATAAATATCTAAAGGGGGGGTGTCAAGAGGATGAGGCCAGACTCTTTTCAGTGATGTCTGGTGACAGGACAAGGGGCAATGGGCAAAAACTGGAGGACAGAAAATCCTGTCTGAACATGAGGAAAATCTTCTTTACTTTGAGGGTGACAGAGCACTGGAACAGGCTGCCCAGAGAGGTTGTGGAGTCTCCTTCTCTGGAGATATTCAAAACCCACTTGGATGCGTTGCTGTCCAGCCTGATTTAGGTGAACTTGCTTTGACAGGGGGATTGGACTAGATGATCTCTGAAGATCCCTTCCAACCCCTACCATTCTGAGATTCTGTGAAATAAGGATGCTAAAAGAGAAGGGTACCAGTAGCTTGTAGATAAAGTAATTCATTTAGCTACACTCAAATATCTGCCTACACTTTTATCCTAAAAAGAAACACATGGTAAAATCATCATGATATATGGCAATATGACAAAATTAGACACCCATTCCATAACAGTAAAATAAAATAATGGAAATCTCTAAGTGTTCTGATAGTGTTATATTTTTGTCTTTTATTAGCCATTGTCTAAATATATGCAATATAATTGTAGTTCTTTCTTGAGACTTACACCAACCTTTAATTCAGCCATTAACCTTCCATATTACAGTGTGCTTAGAAAGACACTGACTCCCCATTTTACAAAAGTTATTTAGCTTAAGTGAGCGCCTATACACTTAGGGCTAAACAGGACAGCAAACAGCAGAAAATTATAATGAACATAATGACATTGGGAATAGGTATTCATCAGTGCAGGCTGAGGTACAAAAATGCCATGCAATTCTGACAGCACTGTGTCTTTTTACTTTCTTTCCAAAATGTTCATGCCAACAACAGTTTAGTCTGTCAAAGGAAAGTATGTATCACCAGAGCCTTTTGTGGAAATATGTTTTTATGTATGTGTATATATATATATATATAAAAAATACATAATTTCCTACAAGTGTTTCTATTTTATGTTCTTTGTACTTCCTTAAGCTTTCTTATATCCAATGAGGCAACAGAACAATACTGCCAGATACCAATACCAAAGAGATTAGAAAATGGAAATTATAAACAGCATAGCAAACAATTCATGAACAATCCACTGGCTAAAATTTGTATGCGTAAAACAATGAAATAACTTTTTGTAATCTTTTCAAATATACAAAAAGATTTGATTTGGTTTACATACAAATTGTAATAGGAAGTTGAACTAATAATGTTCAATGCACTGGTCATATTGAAGGGTGCACCTAGCTGTGATAACTATCTGTCCTCATTTCCCTGTGATTAAAGCAATCAGAGAAGCATATGAACTACTAAGATGATAAAAAGCGACTTAAAATTTATACCTTTTGAAGGTATGGCTCTGCTGCAGGAAAAAGGCTTCTTTTGAATCTAGGACCAGATTCTGAATCCAGGAAGTCAGTGATTAAGCTGCTGAGGACTGTTTTTCCCTCTACCCAGCAGCTAAAAGGAGGAACGTCTTTTCTCTCACTCTTGCAGGCACCAGTTCTCAAATTCTCCTGCCATATGTGCTGGGAACTTTTTTATTTTCATTTTACATAATCATCCAGTTTCACTAAGGGGAATCTGCCATCTGCCTAACCCTTTGCTATGTATCCTACTGTGTCACTTTGAAGGGTTTGGCTTCATTTTGATATGCTGACATAAGCCCATATTTGGAGGCTTGGAAGGGGTTACTTTAATCACCAGGGGAAACTGTACATAGTTCTTTTAAGTTTAATAGCCCTATGGGCTTGAAAACTAATCTAAGTTTTATGTTTCTGGTAGATGTGTTTTTTTCATGGGCCATGGTTCATGTCGACAGTAAGCAAGTGCCCCTACAATAGCTACAGAAGCATAAGGAATTATAAGCTTTTAACTCTCACACCAGCAGTTAAAAGAGACAGATCTAGGTACATTTAGAAAGACATGTTTTTCAATGTTAAATTGTGTAATGAATACTAGCATTTGATATTAATGCCTCTACTTTTAATTGCTACTAGAACAGGAGTATTCTTTGGAGTCGTTGTTCAATTTGTTTCTCAAAGACCCACAACTTCGGAAATTATTTTCTGCCTTACAATACCATGTCAAAAAAGGCTGAACTTCTGGATGGTATGATACTGAGTTGTGAGGTCAAATATGCCACAGATTTGCGTACTACAGCTTGCTCTCTGATTTGTTGACTTAGGAAGCAGACCTCTTCAAAACAAGCCACTGAGGATAAGTGGATTCTTCCACTTATAAATTTAACATCTTTGTTGAATCCAAATGGGAGCTGAAGAGACTAATTCTACAGATATATTCATCTGTTCCTCGCCTCTATGTACAGTCTGGTGAATACATGGTCTGCAAGGGATAATCCAGATGTAACTTTAAGATGGTTTAGATGCTCCTGAGCTTACTTTGGAAGTAAGAAAGCATGTATCTGACTCCCCATGGTCTCAACATGTCATTCCTGCAGTTGAAGAATTTGGATGCTAGAGTTTTCCCCTTTTTATGACGTATTTCTTTTGAATAGCCTTTTTCTTGCACTCTGGAGATAATCCACGCTGGTCATACTGCCTTATTGTAAGTGAAATAGAACATTGGAACTCCCTGACTCTTTAGAGAAGACTCAGCTATTATGTGCATTAGCAGAAAATGCTTTAAGAACTTCTTAGAATAAAGAAGGAGATTTATTAGAGTACAGAGATGAGAAAAAGTGTGATTAAATGGCCAATTTTTTGCAACCTTTTTGATACTAATTTCATGAAGTTTCCAAACAGACGGATGTATTGTTAAATCAGGGATGTCAGGTATAGTATCAGTTTATTTACTACAATAGAGAGCTCTCTTAGTGATATTTAGAGCTCCTTCACTGTATTAGCAGCATTCAAGGATTGCCCGTAGTCTGACTAAAATTCTTTCTACCGAAAACAATCTCTGCTGTGTACGTACAATGTGTAACATTGTAAAGCACTATACCTTTTTGCTGATCAGTTATAAGTGAGTTAAAACCTGTACATATACTTTGCCAGAAACTTGTGTAACTCATTTATGAAGTTTGAAAAATTAGTAGAGAAGACCTTTCTAAGGATAATATGCAAATCCCGACACCATACAAAAACGTACCACGTTTAACTGAGCAACCCACCATTTACACAGAAATTATCTTTCTAAGTTTTCATTTGAGCCATAGAAATTGCAATGTTTTGAGGAGAGGCAGAACTTCTAGTTATGTATGACACCTTTGACTGGATAAGACATCTCCCAGTTAAGTAAGAAATTGCTAGTCTCTGGCAAAGTGACTCTGAGTTCAGTAAATTACCCATGAAACACAATGTCCAAACCTATTGTGTTCATGTCCCACATACACATGGGCATAAAAATGTCCTAGCCTTAAAAATACATATTTGTAGACATAGTTCTATTTTCCAGGCCCTTGTCCTTGTGTGTAAGGAGAACTGCCTCAGTCATGCATTGTAAGCAGCCATATTACTTTTTCTAGATTTCCAAAAACATCCCTCTGCATATTTCCTTTCCCACAAACATGAACATCAACTGAGTGAACAAGTGGAAGGTACAATGACTGTCTCGATGTGCTAATGATGGGCTTGGAGGTCAGTACTTTTAGATCTCCAAGCACAGAGGCCCTCATTCCAAATTGCCCAGCTGTAAACAACAACAGGTTCCCACTGGGATTTTCTAACCTACCTAGGTGCCTTATTCCCCCTAACACTGTGCTGAGAATTAAAGAATTCCATGTTTTGAAATTTCATGAGCACCTCCATACTTTTTAAAATCTGCCCCCAAATTCTTTGGGGTCTAACTCTCCACAGGCTGCTCAGAACAAACACAGATAGGAACTTCCAAGAATAAATTTCACATGTATTTATTCAGCACTTACTGAGAGAAGGTGTTCCAGCAGTTCCTTATTCAGCTTAAGATGCTCTCCTGTCCAGCCATCCAAAATGTAAATTCATCCTGGTGTAACCCTTCTGAATTTGTTTCTCAGTCTGCACGTCTGTGGCATTCTTCCCTGACAGATAATGAAGCTCTATTTTCCAGCTATTCAGGAGATCTTGTATGTAAGATGTTCTCAGAAAAGCCTTTAGAAATGGGCTGTTTTCTTGTGCAGGGGATCATGTTCTACAATTCCGATCAGTTTGAACTGAAACACTGGAGGAAGCAGAACTCTGTTAGGCTCCTTGGCTCTGAGTAACTATGAAGAGCCAATGGTGCCAGGAATAAATCATATAGATAGAAATACTTTGAGCACAGAAATGGAGCTGTGAAAACCTCACTAGAATTGGAATGCTCCAGAAGCACAGAGGACAACTGGAGGAGGTTTAAAAAGCACCCAACTTTTGGGTACAGACATAGGACTACAAAAGAAAGGAGTTATTGCAGTTTAATAAAGCTATAAAGCATCAGCCTTAATTGACTGTATGTGTAGTACTAGCTCATGTAAATGGTAGTAAAATGTGTTAGCAGAACTCTCCTTAAAAGTGCAAAAAAACACACCGCACAACACCCTTCCTGTTTACCTGAGCCATGCAAATGTTTTGAGAGACAATTTGAGGCTATTTACTGTGGCATACTTTTCATTCCATTGCATTTACAAAGGCTTAGGCACATACATACAGATAGTAAAATACAGGTCACCAACTGTGATCAACTGTGATCAGAGAGTCACCACCTGAGTTACTGTGGAGAAGGACTTGGAGGTGTAGGTGGATGAGAAGCTCAACATGAGCCACCAACGTGCGCTGGCAGTCCAGAAAGCCAACTGCATCCTGGGCTGCATCAAAATAAGTGTGGGAAGCTGGTCCAGGGAGGTGATTCTACCCCTCTGCTCCACTCTGGTGAGACACCACATAGAGTACTGCATCCAGCTTTGGAATCCTCAGCACAGGAAGGACATGGACCTGTTGGAACAGGTCCAGAGGAAAGCCATGAAGATGATCATAGGCCTGGAGCAACTCTCCTATGAAGACAGTCTGAGAGAGTTGGCGTTGTTCAGCCTGGAGAAGAGAAGGCTCCAGGGAGACCTTATAGAAGCCTTCCAGTACCTAAAGGGGGCCTACAGGATAGAATGATAGGACAAGGGGTAATGGTTTTAAACTGAAAGAGGGAACATGTAGACTAGATATTAGAAGAAATTCTTTACTATGAGGGTGGTGGGGCACTGGAACAGGCTGCCCGGAGAAGCTGTGGATGCCCCATCCCTGGAAGTGTTCAAGATGAGGTTGGATGGGGCCCTGAGCAACCTGGTGTAGAAGAAAGTGTCCCTGCCCATGGCAGGGGTGTTGGAACTAGATGACCCTTAAGGTTCCTTCCAAGTCAAACTGTTCTATGATCCTATGACTCTATAATACTGTGGTTTATCTATCTATACAGACCCTCAGGAGGGAGTAGGGGTGACTCAAAAGGTAATACAAAATTTCATAATGTCTGATTTTAAAGCCCTTCTGCTTCTTAGAGTTTCCCAAGTTATTTCAAGAAAACCAATCTTTAAATTACTTCCTGGCTTTTTGAGTAGAAATTTGTAAGTTAAACATCTAAGAGTACAAAGAAAGGATAGAAACAGAAAAGAAAAAAACAAAAAACAACAAATACACACCAAAAAACCCAACCAAAAAGCAAATAGTGAAAGAGGAGGGAATGAAGATGCCATCTTTCCATTCTGAGCCTGACCGAATCCTACATGCAGGGAAGATTTCATTTGGAAAGTGGTACCGTATACTCTGACTACTGAAAAACACACATACACATTTTAATAAGCTATATCAGATTCAGCTTTGAATAATTTGATACCATCTGAGTGAAAAAAAAAAAAGGTAAAAGGTTCCATCCAATGCCAATCAGATGTCAGATTTAGAAACTGGTAAGTTTAAAACTCCTCGGTCCTGAGGGCCTGACATTGATTGTTGTTTGCATTCAGTGGATGCTCAACATTCCAAACTGAGGAATGACCTCAACTATGGCAGTATTTTTGAGCATTCTTTATACAGAGCAGATAAACCTATATCTGAAAAGCCAGTCTTGGCATTTCTGAAGGAAAAGCACTCATCTCCTCTTTTCTTTAGGCCATTGAATGATGCTACCCATGTAGTTCAATGAGATTTGGTTTTCTAAACTAAACCAAACAGAAAACAAACTTTCTGGTCATTTCTGACCCTAAAGTCCTAACAAGCAGTTCATCTGAAGCCACCTCAGAGCTGGACAAATGAGGAACTGGTAACATTATTTTGCCTGAATGGGTTTCAAAATATGGAAATACTACTTTTCTGAAATTGAAAAATGCCTACATAACAGTAACATTAGTTACTGCCCCCAGTAATGGGGCAGGAGTTCTTTGGCCTTCAGATATTGGCATTTGAAAAAAAGAAAATTGAAATAAAGAGCTAAAATACTGTTCATAAGACAAGACACAAAAGGTGATGGGGAGATTTTTAAAGTTTTTCCATTCTGACTTATGTTTCTGGCTGGTTGACAAGGTTTAAATAGGACATCTGGATGAAAAGTAGAAAAGTTAAAAGTGCCTTGCTTTTATTTCTTTATTTAGAAAGGAGAAAAAAAAGTTTAAAATAAGAAGGCAGCAGGAGAAGCAATATTATCTATTGATAGCAAGCCAGAACTAGGTGTCATAGGGCTAGGTTCTTTTTACAGTGTATTGAACCAGGAAATATAGGGCAAATATTATACATTTAATTGGCAGTCCTTTGTTAATTTCATTTTTTTCCAGAGATTTTAGGGAGGAAGGAAATGATATGTACATATATTTTGCTGAAGACTTTAAAAAGAAAATTAAAATGCACTTAACATGAAAAAAGTGTGTGTCTTCTGCAGATGTTTACTTCAGCTAAAATAAGGAAATACTGAATGATTACAAAAGATTTCTTTATCTTAAGGTTATCAATAGCTTATACTTTAATATTGTCTGTAAAATTAAAACAGGGTTGTGTTTTAGGAAAAGAAGGACTAGAGACCAACTATCAGAAGACACACCCACGATTCTGTGATTTGGAAAGCATGATAGCCCAGCCGTTAACCGCACCCAGCCACTAACCACATACCTGGGCATAGGCACAGGATCCTTATAGAACATGCTAGATACCAACTCAAAAATAGCATTGTAGAGACAAGAGACAGTAGAAATTGTCTCTGTTTTTACAATATCCAAAACTTAAAGGCTTCAGGGTTCAGACACCCAGTTATGGTTCTTAGCCAGATACAGAAAACTTTTCCTCATGCCATGGGTTGCATCCCAGGGAAATGATGAGAAGCTAGGGGAGAAGGTCTTGTTTCAGAATTAAGAACAATGTCCAGGTGAGTTTCCAGCTAGGTAGAAAGGTACAACCTGTGGCATGATTGTCCCACCACAAACACTAAAACAGTATTCTCTACAGAAAAATTATCTCTGTTCTACAGCTACTTTAGCATAAACCTTTAGATATTCAACATTTTCTTCTTTCACATAAAAATTATCACTCATTAATATTTTTCATGGAGAGTGAAAGTGGCATTGCTTCAATCATCATAGTTGACCATAATGACCATTGATGGTAAAAAAATATTCCAGCTTTTCAAAGGTAGACTACATAAGCAACAGTTTCTGATAGGATGACAGATGTGGATTTACAGCTTATAAACCTCCAAATTCAGGATGACAAGCATCCTGTGCTGCTTCCAGTCTTGACTTCTACCACTGTCACAGGCAGAGAAATTGTGTGTGCTGCAGCACTCAAGATTTGATGCTTCTGTTCTTTGAAAGTACAAATTTCAACTTATTGCTGCCATATATGCCTTCTTAGTTCTATTAAAAGAATGAGGACACGTGACAGACTGTAATTCAGAACTGCCAAGAATCCATAAGAATGATTTAGGACTAGGAATTTCCATCATGGCTATGATCTTTTCTTGAAATCAAAGAGCTATATGCACAATGCAACAAGAAACAAAATGCAATGTGGAGATAGTAAAGGTAGAACTTAGTAATTTTATAAAAGATTATCTCCAATTCCTTCAGCAAAAATATTGCAGGCAGCCTCCATTTCAGACTATGTATAAGTATCTAAAGAACACAGAGGTCACAGGAGAAGGCAAATACACACCAGTGAGAATCACAGGGAATGGTGCAGTGAAACATGTGCATTGCTTCAATTATCTGTGCTCCTTGATGAATGAGGACTGTGCACTTGAGATGTCTCTGCAGGAGGCTAATAATATTTCAGTCACTGGGATATCATGGCAAAGAGGAGACTACACTAGAAAATTTAAACTACAACACTTGAGATTGGTGAGGATTTCTTTCAGTGTCTGTGCTAAAGCATAGAAGTAATGTTTTAGATCCCGGTACAGGAAGAACATTAAACATCCACTGCATATCTGCCTAATAACAGGGAAAATGGTACCTTTTGCAGAGATCTAGCAGAGAATGTAGGCTGTCCATTCAGTTTTCAAGTGAAGAAATACATGCAGCCTACAGGACATTGTTCCTTGGAAGCTGTGTCCTTGACAGCTTACATACTAGTATCTACCACTTAGATACTTGCGGTCAAGGACTAGTAGGCATAGAGAAGAAAATGTTGAGACAAATTTTCATGCTTCTAGCAAGTATGCTCACTCAGGTGTTCAGTAGCATCCGCAATGCAGATAAAGCTGACAGTACAAGTACTTGATACTGTATGTTCATTTTTGCCTAATAGGGAATCCCACAATTCTGTGCTGAAATGGCTGTGGTTTGTTTGGTTTTTTTTTGTTAGTTGCCTGGTCTTTTGTTTGGGCTTTTTCAGGGGCAGGGGGTGGGGGGAAAGGGAGCGGGATTGTTTTATGTTTGTGTTGTTTTATTTTTTTTTTTTCTTGTGGCATTTCACTCTTTTAAATAAGTGAGCTTTTAGAATTTTGTTACACAGCAACCCAACTCTGTTTTGTGAACTTCTTTATTGGGTGCCCATCTTGGTAAGTGTGCATGCACTTAATGAATATCATACCAATAGAACTTCTGGCTCCATAAAGTCCACTAGTGCTTGAGGGAACTGCCATTTAAGCACCTTTGAGGCAGTCATCTTTGTGGTGGCTCTTTTCTGTGTACCTTTCTCTCATATGTATAGTTTTGAGATGTTATAGAAAGACAGGGACATTTCTCAGTTCTTCATGGTTGTAGACTAAGTTGTTTTAGGTATGAATATCCCTTTCTGTTAATTTCTTGTGTTGCACTCCAGATCCTGTTAGCTTAGACAGCTTTTAAAATCCCTTAGAAGCTTACTGTTTATGACCTACAGAATCTGAATTTTCCCAATGTTATATAAAATCACAGCAAATTTGTGTAAATTTCCCTAATTTGAACCTCCACTGAATTGTTTGGGGTTTTTTTCTGTCTTTTGTGTATAACTTTAATATTCAATGCTTCTAAACAATGTCAGCGCTAGACAATGTGATTCGGTAGCTAGGAACAGTGTTTTTATAAGCCATACTGTAAAACCTTTGCTTTGTTTTGGCATGTGGTGTCAGTTTCTTTTATACATTTCAATGAAGAGATTTTGGTTCCACAGTTAAACTAGATGGAGTTACAGAGAAATTTGGCAGATGTTTTGTTTGCAATTCAGTTTTGTTTGGACTTCTCTATTACCTAGAGACAAGCGATGGAGGTAATAATATTGATGTTGTTTGGAGACAAAAAGTTCATTCATTTTAGATACAAGTTCTGTTAGAAAAAAATCTCAAATAAGTAGAGAAATGTGACTCTGAACTCCATAGAAGTTCTGAATTTGCTCACTGGCTTGTGTTTAAGGAATTTGGCATAAATCTATCCCTCATTTCAACTGAAGACAATAATTTGAATATATATATATGGCTCTCAGTATTACAGCATCAGAGAAATAAGATAAAGCATCTGGTTTCTATGATTTGTTTAGTCAGTCTGTTCAATGACTATGTCTTGCTGTTCAATGTGAATGTGAAATCCATTATTCTACTCCCATACATTTACTAGACTATCTTAAAATGAAGCAAACTTTCTTCTCCTGTAAATGATCATTTCTGGAAGTGATGGTAAAAGTTGCAGTAAAATATGGTCTTGAGACTTCTAATCTTTATTCATCTCATTGCAGAAGCAATCTGTTGGAGACCTTCCCCAGAAATATAAGAAGGTTCAGCTAATAGTTCCTTCCAGTATTTCAGAACTGATTGATTTTATAAAATAGCTGCATGTTCGTAATCTTTCAGCTGCCACAGGGTACTGCTACAAGGAGAACCTAAATTTTCATCCACATTGTTCAATTTGCTGGTGGTGACTAAGGCTGCATCACCAATTGAAAAGTTTTAAAATACATTTTCTCCTGGTCTTACAAAGATGTTATCTACACAAAAATGCTTCTTTTTCACAACAGCAGTTAATAAAAATAGATGGAACAAAATCTTACAAACACTGCACAGCCTTCACTGTTTTTACATTTGACATTTTCTGTGTTGACCACTTTCTATACTATTTCTTGCATACAGAGGTGGTAACTACTAATATTCAGTCTGAATATAAACAGGTTAGGATTTGGAGAAATTAAGATCAAATGTTTGGTATGGATGTATTTCTAGTATTAACAGGAATACAAAATTTTCTCTTAAAGAACTTCTTGCTTTTTAGTACTCTTTCTCCCATAGTCTGTTGGACACAACGTTTTTTAAGGTAAGGAGAGTTGGATAACAATCTCTTTGAATCTTCAGAAGCTCACAGAATTACTCCTATATGGTATTTCAAGTCCTTTAGAGTTATCCTCACACTATGTTTGGTGGGAAATATTGGTGCAAAGATAATGAGCCTGAAGCAATTGACTCAACTTGTAAACTGGTGTAAACTCTAAAAGATCTCACTGCTTTAATTTTGAATAATTTTTGAGGCCAGATTGTAAATGTTTTGTTGCACCTTCCTCTGCTGGGCTTGTAAAATTAAAATTTTAATTCTGACCAAGTAAAACTGTAAAACTAGGCCAAGGCTATAGAATTCAAGTTGTATGTTCATAATTACTAGAAGACATATGTTAGTCTAAAAGCCCAGCCATGACAACAATAACTAAAACAAAAAAAACCATTATATTCTGCAGAGAAAACTGGAAAACATAGAGGAAAAAAACACATTTGAAAGCTGGGGAATGACACCTGGGGGCAGAGTTATAAGGAAGAAAGTGTTCTCAGTGCAGACAGCACAGATATGAAGGTACAGACCTGATAAGCTTCTTACTAGCACAGACTTCCAGGGCAACATCTAAGAAAAGGTCAGAAGAGGATTCTGGATGGAGACTCGGGAGCAGATCAACTTTTTGCATGAAGAGAAGGTTGTGGAGTTAGAAAACAAGTCTGCTATGGCTCACAGCCAGACCAGAAAAGCCTTGGGATCTAAAAGCAACTCTAGTTGATGGGCATTTGGTAGTTAGAGACCACAAGTGTCTTTTAGATTTATCTAAGTCCAGTTAAGAGGCAATTAGGTTAATTAATTAGGTTAATTAATTGCCTCTTGCCTGGCAAGATTTTCAGCACAATGAGAAATCACTCAAGTTAATTCAGAGCAGTATTGCAATTTGCCAAATTCTACAAAATCTTGGGGTTCCCCTCAATTAATTTTATTTATGGCCCCTAGTGCCTCATGTTTACTCTGATCCCTCTAATTACCTCTAAAACACAAAAAAACACCTCTTGGTATAATATTTTCATTTTCTTCTTTACTCCCCTTCTTCCATCAGGCCTCTGAGACCATATGTAGAAAAAAACCCAAACCTATCCTAAATATATGTTTAAATACAATTCTTCAACAATAGTGTATGATTACAGCCAGATCTAGAAATGTTTATTTTAATATTTTCCTGTTTTGTGGAGAAAAATCTACCTGACAAATTCTTAATTAAATTGCATACATTTAGGCTTTTCTTATTAATATTGTTAATATTAATATTAATATTAATATTAATAACACCAGCCTTATATGTGCACTGTTTACGAATAAATTTAATATTGCCCTTAATCGTGATTCCAGTGATAACATGTTAAATTAGTGTTTCTAGAAAGAAACATGCTGAGATTCAAGAGAAAACTCAAACTAATTGTATGTTTTTATCAATGGAGTTCTACATATCCTGCACACTAAAAAATACACTGAAAAAAAATGGGAAGGTCAGGCTTTTGCAAAGAAAAAAAAAGAAGCAGACAGTAACAAAGAAGAGAAGAGTACATGAAGTCTGCATTCTGTCAGTTTGGTCAGGAATACTTGCCAGGAGCAGAGGGAAGTATCGATGGGTCTCTACTTACAGCATTAGCACTGTGCAGAATAGTTTTGGTCTTTCTGAATAACACAACATTGTCACCAATATGCTCTAACTATTCAATATGGAAACTGAGCACACCTAGGTCTCAGTACTCTCTAGTAGGGTATTTGTGGATGCACACAGGTAGAAACTGCAAATTTTCAGGCTGTGCAGACTAGTACATCCAGAACAAAGCAAAGCTGAACAGAGATGTACAAGATGCCTCTTTGAACTTTGGTAACTGTTAAGTACTTATATGCTGTTTGGATCTGGTCCTATACATATCACATTTTGCCGGTTTAACAAGTCTCTTAACCTTCCATTGCCACTACAGGGCTTAGCATGCATACAAAGTCATGCTTAAACATCAGTTGCAATATAAAGGCTTTTGTAGGTATATAGAGATATAGACACATATATATAGACACATATATATTTGAAATGATAGAAACATTCCTCTTTTTCCACCAATCCTTCCTAAGGGCTATTAGTCAGAGAATATCATAGCAGAGAATCAGCTTCAGCTTGCAGAAGCTGTCATTTAAAGCAGTCTGACAGTTTATAGGTTTGCTTACTTTCTCCAGTCAAGTCAACCTGGTACGTGATGCCAAACATTTGGGTAACATAATTTTCAATGTGTAAGTTTGATAGACCTGAAAGATGCGTGGTAGATAGGCTTTGTAACACAACTGTACAACAGTGTGTAATTTTATTTTTAGATACATGACTAAATCTCACAAAATATTTCATCCCTCATCTATACAGGCTTCTTCAGAAACACTAGACTAAATTTCCCATGCTGTCTTCTGAAAAAGGCCCATAATTGTACCAACACCTTCCAACCTTGCATTTATTCAGTTACCTAAAAACTGCATGCAGGTCACTAACTATAAAAATCTTCAGATAGCTATAAACTAGGTGTAAATTTTAATCTGCTTCAAATTTATTCCTGTTCCATGAAAGGAAGAGTATGAGAAAAACAAGTTCCTAATTTCTATAGTTCTAGTTAATTATATATATAAATATATATATGATTATATATATGTGTGTGTTTGTGTGTATGTGTGTGTGCATATGTATATGTGTATGTGTGTATATATATATGCATGCCCTCTCTCCCCCAACTAAGGGATTCTACTTTATTTTAAGTGGGTTCCTAGTCTGGGCTCTTCCTTTGGACTCATTTCCCTTGTTTCTCAGGCTTGTAGCAGCGTACTTGAATGACAAATCAAAGATCTGAAAGCTATTGTTTGCCATTAATATATTTTAAAATTCTTTTTTTTTTTTTTTAATACAGATAATCTTGCCAGAAACAGTCTTTGTAGATGTTTACGTGATTCATATTCTCAAATATGTTGCCCTGTTTCTCATACAATGCAGACTGAGCCCAATGTTTCCCTTGCCCCCCAAACAGAAAATAATTTCAAGTTTTGAATCTATTTTTCCTAATCCTGCATTTTTAGTCTAATGGCCCTCACTGTCCCCTGGAGAGCAGATATTACAAAAAATAGTAGTGGTATTCTACAAAAGTACAATTTCCTTCCTTCACTTATCCTTGTAAAAGGTCTCAAGATTTATTTTAGAGTTTAGGATTTGGAAAGATAGAGAGATGGGATCTGCACAAAATCCACCCTTTTGCTCCTCCTGCCTTTTTGTATCATGGAAACATAACAGTGTTATAAAGTGTTTGTAAGGGCCTGCTTTTTTGAATATTTGAATATGAACTCTAGTCATGTGAATACTAAGACCCATGAGACTGACATGATTTGTCAACTTGTTTTTAATTTCTTGGGTAAATATATGCTCTAGGAGCAGAATGCCTAGCTCCTTACAAAGACAATCATGCAGCGCTGTAAGTCTCATTTGTTCATGTGAACCAATGGCCAATACCAGATTCCCACTTAAAAGGGAAAAAAGAAACCAGAAACAGAGAAGGTTTTTTTCTGCTTTCTTTCTCCCATTCTTTGTTTCAAACTCCTACTGTGGAAGAATTTAAGTTAATCGACTGGGAGTCCTGAAGGAGCACAGATTGTTAGTTCTTTACGTGTCTTGTCTATTCCATCAGTATATATCTTCAGCTATTTTAGAGAAAGAATATTCTGGCAGTTGGAAGTGAAGTTAAGTGTCCAAAGTAAACTGTCTAGTTTAGGGCAAAGCTGGGAAGATGAAGCTGACCCTAATTTATTATACACTAAATTTGCCTTCTATTTCACTATTCATCCTTTGACATAAAACATTAATTCTAATATATACTGAGAATATAATAAAACATTACAAAATAGACCATTTAGTTAATAATTTCAATGTCTTTGAAGGCATCTGTAACAGCAGCCCTCTACCCCTCACTCTAATAAGCAACCTTCATTTTCAGTAAGGCAATTGTTAAAGGGTTTTGGCATACCAGTTGTGCAAAGAGAACTAGCATAGTAATTTGGAAAGTTTGACACAGTGTGAATTGATTTTTCTTCTTAATATTTCAAGACCAGCAAAGACAAAAGGTGACCTCATAAAAAAAGTTTGATACAAAAATGGAGGAAAAATAATTTAACATTTTGGTGAAATTGGAAGCATGGGGAAAGGAGATGCTTCTATAATCCTGTGCATTACAATGGCAACTTTCTGTTGTAGTTTTATACTGCTGCAGTGCCCTCTGTCTTTTAATGGTGCTATGTACATTTAATGATCCCATGAGTTTTTTTTCTTCCAAATCAGAACAGCTTTGGCTGATGTTTCTGTTCTTTGGGGTATACCTTTTACTGAAGAAATTGTCATTTATGAGTTCTTCCCGTAAAGTTGACTTTATTTCACATCTTCTTATATAAATGCATGAGTTATTTAAGCTGTTTTTTCCATGAGTCTATTGGTTAACTTCTAAAATGTATACTGTCATATCCTAAATGTATGCATTTCAGCAACTGAGAAAAACTGTACATACTGAAAAAGAAATTTCATTGATAATGTTAAATTAAAAACTACCAGGTGCTTTATTAATATAGTTAAAGGATCACTTCAGCTGATAACTGCAATAATGTTCAGAAGTGTTATTACACTAATTATCACTTAGGAATTAATACTGTTACCATTAAATCCAGAGAGCTTTATGTTGTTCAACATACTTCAAAGAAATACCTCCCCCATTGGCCCATATCACAAACAATATTCTGAAGATTTGAAATTCTGGTCTCAGACATCCTGTCTGTAATAGCTGGACAGCACAATTATTGAAGATACAGAGCAACAGGATAGATAAATTATTTGAGGCAAGAACCTGTTTTCAGTGGAGAAGACTTCTATATATGGAAAAGAAAAGGTTAGAAAAGGCAGCGCTGAAAACACCTTAAAATCACAGCATTCTAAAAATACCTATGCACGTTGCTTTTCCACAAACTGTGAGCTTTGAATTCTCTTAAAAAAACATATGGTCCACTTTTGCTTGAGAATACTTTGTTAGTGTGTCAAAATGCTCTATGTTGTTTTGTGTAAGCTCTGTACTTTTGTATGTAACATATACAGGTAATATATACCACATGACACCAGATATTATGCTCCTTTTTTATGGGAATTCATTCCTTCCCCCCTCCTCCCCCCCATCTTTTCACTCTCCCATTTCCTCAGTATTACAGCGTCACCCAAGAGAGCTCTAAATGATGCATGGGTAGAACAAAGGCAAGGGAATCTAGGGCACTGCCACAAGACTAGACAGCCTTAGTTTCTGCTGTAGCATGTAACAATGCAGAGTATTAAACATTTACACATCAGCTTGTTATCAGAATTGCTTATCTTGTACTTTTTTAATAATAACTCCTTTGATTTTACTGCAGCATGCAATCTGCTCTTAGCAGGAAAGAAACACAGAAGATATACTTCCAGCCCCAGATAATCTTTTTCCCACAGAGACGTAATGCATATACATTAAAAACAAGGAAAAGAAAACCACAAAACAACAGTGAAAAAATGTAGATACAGCAGATATATTTCTCTTCCTTCTCACTGTCCAAAATCTGATTATATCTAGGATTGTTTGCAACAATTGCACAGAGAGAAGAAAATTGAGTAAAATTTGGGAGGTACTATGGCTAGGCTTAAACTATCACTTACAGAATTTTCATTGTTTCCTAAAGCATCTATTTTTAACACCATTAAATAATGCTCAGTGTGTAACATGCTAAACAATAGGAAAACCTCTCTCCAGCAGTGTTGTTCATGAGATTTTCCCATATGTCTTAAAAAAATAAAGTGATAAGTGAAAATTTGAAAACTACTGTTGTAAAAATTCAATGTACCAAAACACCTGGTGGAAAGATATTCTCAGTATTATTCTAGCAGAACTAACAAGCTAAATAAAGCTGCACTAGGTCAGTTATTTGGCTGGCGTATCACCACTAGGATGACAGAGGAAGTGACAATGGTGATTTAGTACTTGGTTTTCTTCTCTGTGTGATAGTAATGAACTAATAGTATCACACATTACAGTGAGGTGCTGTTCTGAGACAGGCAGTTAGTTATCTTGGAATAGTTAGTAGCTGGAATTTGTCTGGCAGAAGGTCTAGGACACTTTCGTATCAAATACGGATGCTACCCGGGACTGAATTTTTCCAGCAGATTGCAATTAACTGCACACAACCTACTCAGACTCCTCTGTTGTTTCAGTCAGAGCTGTGAATTCTTTTGTCCTTGTAATGCTTTGTTCAGGAGTCAATATGGTGCTGTACACAGTAAAAAGTGATCAATATATACAAAACAGAGACACGCTTGTGAAAGGCTTATTCCCTTAGCAGATTGCAGTGATGTGGGGTGCCTGTTGTGCAACACCTCTCTTGCACTGAGGCCCCCTGAATTTTGTTGGCCTCCTGCTACATGGTGGAAAGGAGATGTGCACCACAAACAGGTAGCACCCACCAAGACACTTCAGTAACAGATACATGCAGATCTCATCATCCGGGCACAAGGTTTGTTTCCTTCCCAGTGCTCCACAACACAAGTATTAAACAGTGCCATGGAATTAAAAGCTGTTTTACTGTAAAATGTATTCTATCCTGGATGTACTCTGAAGATTGCCACTGATTCTAATACCTCCAGGTGTATTATAGAACAAAACAGGCCAATAGAATGAGAATGTTTTCCAGATCCTCCATAGCTTAGGGAAATTGATTTAAGGCCATTCATTCAATTCAAACTATTAGTCTCAAATCCAAGGAAGGAAAACAAAATCAATATAGCCGTTTGAGAAGCTGACAATGCTTGCACCTGAATTCAGGGATATTAGAGTACACAGCCAGCACTTATTGATGTATGTGGAAAGATCATTAATATGATGTTTCATCATCCTTACCAGGACTTTAATATTTTCAAGAGGTCTATAAGATTTTATTTTCCTTCGCCTATAAAGAGATGCCAGGTGAAAAGGGTCATGCTCAATAGTCCACTCTCTCCTGTGCCTAGGTTTTCTTTTTGGTTAGTGTCTCTGGAAAAAAGAAAGTTGAAGAAAGATGTGGCAAACTGTCTCATGTGGTTATGCAGCATATATATACTTTCAGGTACTGACAGTAGTCCTGTTCAAATTAGAAAACTGTGATTGACACACAATGGGTTAAACTGTATATGAATTTTATTTGGAAACAACAACAAAAAGGTCCTTTTAAGAAACAGTCAAAATTTCACAAAATTATAAAAAACTTCTGAACCTGGGATCCTTTAAAAATAAGATATTTTAGCTAGTATAACCAAACAAGATATATTGATTAGCTGTAATGAAACAAAATCACAATTTCACTGGAAAAAAAAAATTGGTTAAAAAACCCCTTTTGTTTACAGTGAAGCTTGCTGCAATGTCCCTTTATCAAAACCAGTGCAACTTCACTGGCTTTAGTTGGGTTATTCCTGCTCATCCAGTTGCAATAACAGAGAAGCAGGGCACGTATCTGTGACAAAAAAGAAATCTTCAAAATCATTCACGCTTTTCTTACAGTGTGTGCCGCCATATAATTTTAAAATAAGGCCAAATACTCTCTTCCCCCCACCCCCACCTAAGAAAAGCATCTTGTAGTCACAGACACTCCCTTCCCCTTAACTTCACGTGAAGGCAAAAGAATCTTTCTTACTATAGTCAAAATGAAAATTCAGCTTATTTGGAGCACATACTAGGCTTTCTTCTCTTAAATTACATGGGTATGCTTTTTCAATTATAAAGACCTTTCCATAGGGAACACTGAAGCCTGCTATCAACAAGTCTATGGTTAACCCTCTGGCTTCCTGTGTTGCTAAAAGGAAAGAGTGTATTTTTCACTCAGACTAGATGAACTGTCAAATATCTGTATTTAAATTGAATGTCTTTAGAACTGTTTATGCAACAGAGCTCAGGGCTACTAGCTTCCTAGAGTGCCAGGAAATAGAGGTACTTTTTTTATATAGTTCATTTGTGCTGCTGCTCTTGAATATGAGGCAAGCAAGGTAAAAATTAGAAATGCACAGGAAGGAAGGCTGAGAAGCATATAAATACAAACTCTAAATGAGTTACCTGAAAGGCTCATCAAAGGTCTCCAAGTGTAACTGGCTGCTCAAATTCTTAGAATTACAAGTTAAAAAAAAAAAAGTCTTATACAAAATCTGAACAGATGAGCTAAAGGAAAAGCTGCTTTTACATAATGCCACATGCTTCCATCTTGATGATTTAGTTATTTTTTCATTATTTGTAACTTTTCTTGTCTGAGACATTTCTGGAAAGACAGAGCACTATGGTCTCCTTTGACTAAACTAAATTCAGTGAGAGATAACACAGTGAGCAAATCCATAATTGCTCACATCCTCATTAAATTTTGTTAATATAATGAAACCAGAAAGTATGTTTAGACATTTAATTTCTTGTCAGCAGTACAGGATGAATCCTGAACTGAAAGAGGCCAGTCACCAGGCAGACCATTTCAAGGTGCAAAGGGCTCCTAACACTGTAACAATCTTAGTATTCACCCATGGGTAATGACAACTGAGCATAAAGACTGATTGTACTGGTTCAAGAGTTAACAAGACAAATACCTAGAAGAAACTGAGTCTTTCATGTCTTTTAAAGAAAGGTTCAGTAATACGGTAGAGAAGATGAATGCAGTAATAGATTTCAGTAGAAAGCATGACATGGTCAAACTGACAAGGAATGAGTGGGATTTTAGTTGCTGATTTATCTTTATCTTTTATATGCATGTAAGGATGATGCCACCACCACACAGAGGCCATATGAAAGCTAGATCTTGACTCCAACCAGTTTTGGATTTCCCTGTTTCAAAATTCAAAGTTTCAATACAAATATTCTGTAAAGAAATTTATTTTCATCTAACAGAAGGGTATTCTGAAGGTCAGAAGCCTGAAATAAGGAAACAGAAAAGAAATAGTTATCAGAAGAATTTCAGTGTTGCTACTTTATTAAATGTTCCATTTCCACTTTGTTCTTTCATTGATGTTCTAAGTGTTTTATTTGTTGCTAACTGAAAAAGTAAAAACCAATGACTTTAAAATACAGGGTTTTTTTCTCATTTTGTCAAAGAAAACTAAGTATCCAATCAACTGGAAAAAGCTTTCAGTTTGTCCAATGCAAACAAAAGATGAAATTATTACACAGCTTTATTCATCTCCAATTCAAAGTCTATTCTGACATCAGGCTGTACTCTGAACCTATTGAGAGTTATCAATTGCATGATAGTTAACACAGATATATATGTTATCTTCTACCAGCAATTGAAGAGACAGCTTAGTATATGGAATACAGGCTCAACAACGTGATGAACAGGGAAAAAGAATGGAGAGAATACAGCAATTAAAACTTGAATGCAATAAAGGCTTTAGTGAAATGAGTTGAGATACATTGCAGTGGTCTGTTCCAGCTGTTGGTTGTGGGGTTTTTGTTGTGGTGTTTTTTTTTTTTTTTTTCCCCCGAAAAAGCTTTTCCCATTCCCTTTTCCAACAAATCTCATTGCTATAGTCCTTGAGGAAAGCATAGTTTGAGTCAAGGTTACAGACTATTAGGAGAGAATGGAGAAGAGACAGTGAGTGAATGCATCACTGAGATCAGACCCCTTATGGAACCACGGCGGCATAAGCATTTGCAGAGGAACAAATAGACCTGTGAGGTCTCTTACTGCCACACAGGAGCAAATCACCTGGTACCTGAATTTAGACAAGGATTCTTTCTTTCTTCATTCATAACTATGATTCACACAGTCTTAATTTTAATTATCTAAGTAAACTTTTTCTTTGCTTTTGACAAGTATGGGAATTTTAAAAAGGTCTATGTACTTTGTTTTGTCCTGTAAGTTTCAGTTTCCGCGCTGCACCAGCTCATTATCTGTTAATGCTTTATGTAGGTTGTATTCATGCTGAAATTTATTGACCCAGCTTTTTATTGCCCTTCCCACATGCCATATTTATTTCATTAGTACAACTAATTTTATTGCATGCTATGGAATATGCACTTTACTCAGTATAACTAACTCTCATTTCACATCATTGTGTTGTTACAAAATGTTAGCCATAAAATCATTTATCTTCCTTTCCTTAGACCTTGCTCACTCCTATCTGTGCCAAAGTCTTAATTTTTTCCTCTATTCAGTTCCTTATTATATTCTTTTACACATAAATATCAGTATATAACTGTATATTTGGTTCATCGATATAATACGTAATTATATATTTCATATAGGCTCACATATGAGCATGTATACTTTCCTGTAGATTCTGAAGCACCAATTGATTCAATGATAATGATTTTCTACTTGTTCATCCATTCCATAGCGTGACTCACCAAAAAGTAAAGAGAGGAACAAGCAGCAAAGGCCTTTCACCAGTGATAAATGTAGATAGTTGTAAACTAAAACACAAAACCCCTTTAAGCACCTAGGGCTATTATTAGTAACCAAAGCACATATAGCCACTAATTACAACCACATGGTTCTCTCTGCACCATGGCAGGCAAACTGTGAATTACAGCAGTATATGAAGTCCAAGTAAGTCCAAGACAGCTGTATTCCAGTATCGTGAGTCTGGTTTTAGGTCTCTGTTCTCTCATATGCATCTAATCGCTTTAGTTGCCCACTAAAAAAGGAAAACCAGCACAAATTAGTCCCTTGATTCCTGCTGACAGAGCACTATTGCCTTCTTGCTCAGTTTATTTGTTTCCTCTGTAATGTTTTTCATTATGTAACTTCAAAATGCCCCCAGATAGTCCCATGGGGTTTTAGGAAGAAGTTCTACAGTATTTTCATCAGTTTTATTTTACAGATACGCATAGAAGTATGACCAAGAAGACTAATGATTTTAGCAAGCCAGATCCCAAGACTGTTCTTCCCTCAGAATAGGCCCTGGGCCAGACTCTGACTGGCACTGCTACCGGAAAAGAGAAAAAAATTGTAATGGTATTCTCTTCCTACACAGTTCCTCCCACAAGTATCAGACAAAATTTCAGATCCGGTATTAGGCAAGATCTGGAACATGTGCTCAGTTCTGGATTTTAATTTGATGACACACAGCAACTTACTGACTTGAACTGGATTTTTTCTTAGCTTCTCCATCAACCCCTAGAGTGGTCTTGGTTAAATAACTCATATCTTGGTATTCTTCATCCCTCCTACCTTCTATGGGAAGGTACTTTGAGAAGGAAACAGATCCAAGGCATTATCTGTCCACCTTCTACTTTGTTTATTTAAGTTACAAATTTATCTGGAGAAAATGTTTTCCTATGCATGAATCTACAATACTTGCTCCAACAGGAACTTGGTCCCATTCACAGGCCTTAGAAAACACTATGATGCCACTAGTAGTCATATACTCTCCGCCTAACTGGTCCCTTGTATTCCCCTTTGCAGTTCTCCAGTCAGGATTCTCATCAGTCTACCCAAGAGCCTTGAGAGCGCAGCATTTTTTACTTCACTGCATGGAGGCATCTAATCCTAAAGTGATTTTGTGAAAAATGATGAATGTGCTGCAAATGTTAAGAAATACTGCTTCTTGTAAGTGCAGATAGAAGTGGAAAATTACCTGTGGGTACAATGAATTCTGCTACTACTTGTGGGTTCAGGCAGAAGCAAGTACTCTATTACCATACTGGCAGTCATCAGTCCTTTAGGAAAAGAGACTAAGGAAAATTGCTGAAAATAAACTAGTGTCAACTCTAAAATGCCACATCTTTTATTTCTGTTTGGCTTTCTTTTTTTTTTTTTTTTGAGGGGGGTTGGTTTTCTTAAGGTTGGGTGTTTTGTGTTTGGTTTGTTTGTTTGTTTGTTTGTTTTAATTATTCTTTGTTTAGTGCAAATAACTGAAAGAAATTGATTCAGTTGAGTATTCCAGTTTCCTTTAAGGAATTTGTTTATTTCCCTGGGCAAAATGAAAGATAGTATCATGGAACCGTTATTCTGTCTCCATTACAAAAATATCTGGCACAGAAACAATGATTCAGGGTATACAGATGGAAGATACAGTGACTAATTCACCTAGCATCCTCTGTCACTGGAAGCTAGAATGCCTGACTGTCACAAATAGCTTATTTAAGGGAAAGAAGGCAGAGAGCAAACTTATGTTCAGCTTGGTGCAGATCCTAGCAAGACATCCAGGGAAGGCTATGAGTTAATGACAGATAAAGCTGCTCACAGTCCCAGTAGGCAACAAGCGAAAAATCTTTGACTACTGTGAATGCATGCTTTCTGGGAGTGGACAGAGTAATAACAAAACCATAAATAAAGTTATTCAGGTGTAGTTTGAAAAGAGTATGCCTGTTCTTTGCAACCCAAGCAATAAAAACGGCAACACAAAAAAAAAACCCCAAAACCCAACAAGGCCAGAAAAATAGAAAGAAAAATGTCAGATGAATTAGCTGGGAAGTTTACAGCATTTTTTTATTATTATTATTTCAGTAAAATGCTCTCTGCCGTCTCTTTATTTTCTGTTTTCCCTTATCTTTTCACTGTTAAAACTTGAAGCCAGATCCAGAACTTTTACCCTTATTTCAGTGCTACCTCCAGAAGAGAGCTGACTTCAGGCTTCCAGGACGTGCTTCTAGGACAATGAAAAGAGACACTGGATGAGGAAGACTCCTGTGACTCTGACTAAGGTTTTGTCACTTTTAAAAAACAAAACAAAACAAAAAAGTAAATTGATTTCCAAATGTTTTGGTTTGACCCTCTAGAATTATTAAAGAATTTGAAGGAGAAATCAATTTTCTGAAGTAACTGTTCTGAAAAGAGACTGTGATCAAGACATCCATAGATTTTTTGCTTCTTATAACCTGTTGGAAACACATAACTCCTGAAGCAGATACATATCAACACCTATGTCTCTCTTTTCTCTTTCTAACATAAATATCTATTCTCCTGATGTACTTATTTCTAACATTTTTAAACATATGTAGTTTAACTTCTTTTATATACATTTTCTTCCTCCTCAGCCATGTGGGATACAAACTTTTAACTGCACAGTTATTTCACTCACAGACAGAAAATAGTATATCACTTATTTAT
This sequence comes from Limosa lapponica baueri, assembly GCA_002844005.1. NCBI lineage: Eukaryota > Metazoa > Chordata > Aves > Charadriiformes > Scolopacidae > Limosa > Limosa lapponica. The sequence goes on along the minus strand of KZ505639.1, from coordinate 3,210,060 downwards.
AATAACAGTAAAGAAAGCTGTAGAAATCTGAGTTGCCTTGTTAAGTCAGTATTTCTTGAAGATTAGACTAGGCCCATAGATGCAGATAGATTAATAGTTTTTCAAATATTTATTAAAGCATTGCCCTCTTTTGATACTACCATGCGATAATTGCTGCAACTTTAAGCATCACCATTTGCAATGCAAGGTAGGAAAGGAACTTGCCTTAATAATATCTTTTACGTTCTTGATTTGGTTCTGCATAATTTCATTTTTATACACTGTGTGCAAATTTTAACCACTTCATCAATGTCTCATTATTTTAACAGTACACTGGCAGTGATTAATTTCTGAAGACCAGTAAACAAAAACCTAGCCTTGAAAGTGATTAAAGCTTAGTTGTAAAATATGTGCATGCACACGTTAACTAAATACTGTTATTATAAAGTCAAACACAGCTTCAGAAAGGAACATTCAGAGGGAAGAGAGTATGCAACAATAGCAGAAACTGTTCAATACAATAGCATTCCTTCGAGATTTTCATTAACACCAAGTATACATGAATTTGATCTGTAGAGAAGAAAGAATCTTCTTTGGAGTGACATTGAGAGGTAATTATATGAATAAATTAATGCTCAATGAATTTGATGCAACTCTGTGATCATGTAGGATGAATTTCACATATGTTTTTGAACCTGTGTTCCACTGAAATAAATACACTACTTTAAGTAGCTATAGTGACACTTATTCATGTAAAATACAACCCTAAAAAGGCAGGACTTGTAATGCTTTGTGAACCTCTTGATTCCCACTTTGAGTTGAAATTTTTGAAATGTGGTACTGTCAATCTCAGTAGTAACGGTAGTACTCGATTAAATGTTATGATTAAAGTAATGAAGAGATTTGTTTTAAAATCTATGAAAAGGCTTCTCCACTATTTCACATCTCATAACTCGATACTGAACCAAAACTTTGTAATATATAATGATTGTGAACACAGGATCCCGTTTCATTTAATACGGTCATGAACAAGCTGGAGTTGAAGGACTCATACTCTAGCAATGCGGCAGGCAATGAAGCATCCAAAAATTAAGACCCTGAAGAGTGTGAAGATACAAAGAGAAAAGAATACTGAAGACATTTAAGGAGAAGTACTTCTTTCTAGTCCTAATGGCAGTATTCAGCACAAGCACAAGTTGTGCTGAGAAAGAGAGTGAAGTTGAAAAAACACAGCCCACTTAAAAACATGGAGCTGTAGTATGTTGAAAGCGCCACAGAAAACTCGGTCTTTACAACATAAGTTGTACATAGAATTCCTATGGTTAGCAAATTAAGGATTAAATAATTCTAGCTGAAAGCCAAGCTTCTTTTGATTTATGTTCCCAGTGTTGGATACTGTCATGGAGTACAAAAAAAATAAGAATATATAAGAAAAGTTTTGCTTAAATAAATGTCAGTGTTCTCGAAGGTAATGAGTATATAATATAATCATCATCATCATCTACTTTTCCCTTCCACCCTCATTCCAAGAATTCTATATTTTGTTTTCTGGTTGCTTGATTAGGCAATGTTGACATTGAAAATCAAGATGGCAACTTATGTATTATCAGGCTTGTTATTTTTAAAAATTTGCTCTGGAATAATGTTAGGCAGGAGATATTTCCTAGTGATGTATTTGTAAAAATCTAGAATTTGATCTAAAATAAAATAAAAATAAAATCATCCACTAAATTACTATTACATTTAGGTCTTGCGTTCCAATCTCATTATTGTCATTATTAGTTTCAAAGAAAAACATTATTATTTTTAAAATATTTGAAGAAAAGAGAATAATAGTGTCTGAATTTGATAATGTCTCACAAATTTCAGGTGATTGTACATTGTTTAGAATCTTTTGATTAATCTTGTCATGCAGGCACATATTCAACCAGAGAATGGTGTCTTTACACATATATATATAAGAATCAGTATCAGGGAGCCAAAATAAACAGTCACTTTTAAAACGGACAGGGAGAAAACACTTTAAGAAGAAGTCTTTGAAGTGTATTATTAGCTGTTATGTGACAAAATCAGTCAGAAAAATCACTTTTATCAGATATCATCCACCCACATTCTCCATTTTTTCCACTTTTTTTTTTTTTATTTGGAGAGTTTTATTGTACTCCAATAATCAGTTATATAAAGTAATGATTAAATTAAGTCACTTAATGATGGAACACTACACTGTATATTAATCCTAAAATTTATGCAAAAGAGTACGTTTCAAATTACATGTATGGATATCTTGTTCAGAATTTTTAGGATTTTAAGATCACAGGGAGCATTCAAAGTACTTAGCAACACAGCTGCTCACGCACAATACACCCACTCACATATTCTACAGACGGGATTTTTTTTTTAACTCCCCCCTCCCATATCACCCTCTTTAATTTGTTCTAAGAAGTAATTAGTTCCAATTAGTCATCATGAGACTTGTTACCATAGTTTAAGTGAAAGACTAAAAAACTCCAAAACCATAAGGATTTTATAGAAATGAATTATTGAATACTTTGTACCAGTTCCAGTGTAATAGATTTGAACATTCTAGGCTGAAATACAGCAATCAGGATTCAACTTGCTTGTAGAAATACATCACTTGAACATCAGGCAGGCTATTACTTTTTCCCATTGGGAATGAATTGTTTTCTGTAGTCAAAGATTCAATAAGGAGCTCCCTGAGGCCACCTATGGCACATCTTCCTATCAGAAAGAAAACAAATAATAATTTGGCAGTGCAACAAACTCAGAGGTATTCTGAATATGATAATATTTAGATGACTGGTGCAGATGCTGCCTCCTTCATACTTTTCATCCAAATTAAAAGTTTAAGGGTAATCTGCTATGCCCCTTGTAAGAGATGTGGGGCTGGCTGCTAGCTAAATCTTGTCTTCACTGAGACTGTACTATAGGCTCTGCCTTTCAGCTAATCTTCAATTTTTCTACAGTGTAACAGGCTCCTTAGAGAACTGGTTTGTAATATTTTAAATTGTGCATCCCTATACACCTCCAGAGTTCTGTGGGACCATTGTTTTTCTGTCTAATTAGTGGGAATAAAGTAATGAGCCTAGTTTTCCTCAATAACCTTTGGGCATTCAGGAATTACCTTATACTATGAATTCCTGAAAGTCCTCATGCCACAGAAACACTATCCTAGCAGTTATTACTGAAAGGAGCGAAGTCTCTTCAAATCCTCCAATGGCTTTGTGCTACAATTTCTAGCTTTGCAGATTGAAACTGCGACCATATTGCCTCAATCTTGCTTCAGGGTTTGTCATCAAAGAGTCTGTAAACGCAAGTCAGAGCTCCAAGACAAATACCCTTTCCATAACAGTACCCACAAATCTCCCTATTGTTGGAAAACTGCATACATTTCTCAGTAAAAGTAAATTCACTCTACATGTTCCATCTGCAAATGGTGATCCATCTCACTAGTGCAATTGCACAGTAATGTTCAGTCTGCACCCTAATGAGTCCCAGATCAATGGCTGTGACATCCCTGTTTCAATAATGGTGAGTCTGGCCCTTGAGCTGCTGCTTATTTACACTGTCTTAAGCGATGCCACTCTCATAGGACTGGCAACAATCAATATTTCATTAGTAAAACCTCCAGCTTGTTCTGACTGGTCAGGAAACCAAATGTTTTGTGTATGGAAAATATGTTTTTAAAGTGCTATTTAAGATTTGGTACCTTGATTTTTGATCTGCTCAACATAAGGTAAATGTGTCTTCAACTTTCCGGGACTCAATGCCTAATCTTTAAGAGTTAAGAGCACTGCAAACATTACAAGGAGAGTTATCACAGTTATCTAAGGCATCTCATGCTACAAGAATAAAATGAAACAAAATAAATAAATTAAAAAGCTAAAAAATCTGTGCAGAAAAGGTCAAGTAAATTAGCAAGAATTTAAATACATATCTGCACATTTGTTCAGATATCAACATATAAAACTGAAAGGTAAAGATGCACATCTCAGTAAGTTTTCACTCAAAACATACTCCTGTTTCATTGTTTGGCTGTTTTTCATTTACTATACGAGTTGTATATTGGTTTTATTCTTGGAATATTAAAGTCAATGAAGCCACAACTACTGCTTGCACTTTAAAAATTCCCTTAAAAAACTGTTATCTAAGTTACTTTCTTTATGAATTCCACACTGAAAATTACTTATTCCTCAGCAGTAATACCTAAATATATTTTCAGATTTAGGATTCCTAAACATCATAATTTAGAACAAATGTATCAATGTCATAATTACTCAAAAATATAGAAGTTAATTATTCATTACATATGAGTTATTCAGTGAATTAAACCTTTTGCCGAATAGAGAGTAATTCCACTATTGTGGAAAACTCTTGAATTAATTACTACGGAGAACTTAAACTAATATAACATTTTTTCTTGTCTAAGGTTTGACTAAAAATCATTTGTTGCAATTATTCAGTACATGTGCTCTGAGTTTAGGACTATGTATCTTAATTAGACATAATCAAACGAGAAGGTGGCAAATCCTTGAAGTACAATAAAGATGCAGAAAATACTGTGCATGTGTCTGTGGAATGAGTTTTAGACATTAAAAATAAATTTTTAGATTTTTTTTAAGGCATCACTAAAATTAATTCATGAGTCAAGTAAATAATTTTTAAAAAATAAGACAATATTTTTGTCTTTACAGAAATTTTTCTGTTTGAGTGCTTTTTAATTTTTTTAGTTCATTACTCAGAGACAATATTTAGCCATCTTTAGTCCATTTCTGGGTATGACAGTTTGCATTCTTTGTTTAAAATCATAAACTCAAGCAATCGGATTTCAAAATGTAGTTGAAAGGCATTTGTGTCTGCTGGAATGGAGATTTCAGTCTTTGAAATAATAGTCTAAAAATATATGTTTCCAATTCCTCATCCACCTAAGCTATTAAAATATTTTCTCACAAAAAAGAAAAAAAAAAAAAAGAAAAACTACCACTCTTCCCTAATCATCAATTTGTAGATGGTAGATGGTACTTCACCAAGTAGAAGGTGAGGAGTATTGCACCTTTCTCTAAATTAAAGAAGTAGTTCTACCTTTGTCAGCTATTAGTGGATAATCACAAGCATTGATCTGTTAAGCATGGAACAGAAGTGAGAAAAGAGGCTGTAAGGACTGAATACTCCTAAGGGAGCTTTTCTGACAAATATGAGGAAGCCAAAACAACAGAAGGGATTGATTTTACACGCCAATAGTGGTAATATATAGGGTGCAGGAAGGAATGGAAAAACAATCCTGTAGTAAGAACTAGTATAGCAAATGTTAAACAGAAGAAAAAAACTTATTCTGTGGTGAGAAAGAGATACACAATTGCACAAAGAACAAAATTGTTATGTTGAAATATGGAAAAACTAATAAGGAAATCACAGAAGCAAAGTTCTAAATCAATTATTCTTAATGGAAAATGTAATAAACTGTTCTCTGAAAAAATTTAGGGAAAAATAGTGATGTTCAACATCTATTAGGTTTAATTGATACTTTACAACTATTGAAAGGGTAGTCCATGCAAAGGCAAGTCATGTGAAACATCATCAATATATTTCCAACAGTTATGATTGTATCCTGTTGGAGTAGACAAGTTTACAATGAGAAACCTAAATGAAGATGCTTTAATAAAGACAGCCACCCCTTGTGTATGTCTTTTGTGGAAGACAAGTCAGTTAGAATAGAGTATGTTCTTTGGAGAGCAAGGAAGCATTCAGCAATGTAAGCTTACTGTTTTGTTTTTCTTTTTTTTTTCAACAACGACTAACACCTGAAGGCATGAGGTAGCAAGTCTACTTTCTCTAAATAATCAGAACTGTTTTCCTTACCAACCAATAATTGAATGAGACAATAATTGAAGTGAAATTGATAGCTCTGATTCTTTATCTTTAAAGGTCGGCTCTGATAACCAACAGCCAAGACTTTCACATACAGCTTCAGTGAAGATAAATAATTAAATTTATAAGCCATTTAAGCAAAGTCATGAAGCACATGTACATAATGTATTAATGTCTAACTTCTAACATTATGAAATCCTGTCTCCTGACACCCTGCACTTGGCCAGTATCAGCAGTGTAGACTGACTGCCAACACTCTTCTTCCTGATACCGAGTCCCCTGACTGACATTGTCAGCAGAGGTAAGATGCTGCCCACATTGTTCATATAATGTACAAATGATTCTCTCAAATCCCACTGCTGTTGGTCGAGCCAAGAGATGACTCAACTCCTACCCACATTCAAAAATTTTTTGGATGATTGACTATTGCTGTCAGATGACCCAGGATACTGTGTCCCTGGCAGTCCACCAGAGCCATGGCATCACTTAAAATCCTGTGTTTTCTACCAGTGACCACTGTATGGGCACATTGTTCCTTATCTTTCTTCCTGCCTCAATAAAGGTTTCTTTTTTAGCATGTTCATACTCCATTACTGTTCAGGCCACATATTAAGTGTTAGATCTTTCTTGACGAATAATCCTTTAAAAGAAAACCTAGCCTTAGCAGGCTGGTTGTTGCACTAGGCTGGATTTCACTACAATATCATGTGTAAGACTATTACATTTGAAATTCCCAGACTGATCCAAAAGTAGTTTCCCATAATAATATGAAGGATACCTTATCATGAGGATGCAAAATTCTAGTATTCCCCACCTGTTTTTTTCTAAAGAACTTCCCATGTTCCTCTCAACATGAAGACTGCACTCTGGGGTTTCCTTTTACACAAGGCATAAGATGAATATTAATTTCTTTTATTTCCTCAACTCTGAGAATAGGAAACAAAGGACTAAGCAACCATAAGCTGATCCTAGATGAGCAACCAGATTTATGAGAGCAGTTTGGCTTGATGATGAGCTATGGTGTTGTTACTGCAGTGTTTTGGCTGAACCAAAAAAGGAAATGGATATGATTTGCTGCATCTTAGCTACCATTTCTCTTTAAAATGTAAATGTTAATGCAAAAATTGAAAGGAATAGTTTTAATTTTGGGGAAAAAATCATACTATTTTCCATTATTTATTATTCATTATTATTTCCATTATTTATTTCTTACTTACCAGTCAAGCACTGCAATGTCATTTTCAAGTTATTTATATGGAATATAACTATGATTGGAATCAAACAACAATAATATGTTTAGGAATAGAACATTTACCTCAAACATTGTGGGAAATAACTTCAGTTTTAATATTTAAGAAATAAGTCTTTTAAGCATTTTTAGTTTATTTTTATTTTTTCACTAAAATGAGGTCTGCTTATTTAAAATATGTCTCCTATTGCTTTTATTCCAGAAACATTCTGGTGAAGCAAATTCTTGACTGCACAATGGAGTACTGTAATTTGACTCGTGACCGCAATTATGTGTTTTGTGGACATTGGAAGAGTTCAGATAAATCAATCTTAAATTCAAAATGGAAATATTAATGAAAAGACATAAATGGCAGGCATCTGGTACACTTAAAATTTGGGACTTCATTTCAGAATTAGCTACAGTCATATCATATGTTTCCTACCACAAATAGTGACACAATGCTCAGTCCTGGCAGGAAAAACATGTAAGCATATATTAGCTATTAGCATATAATCAAGTCCTCTTGACATTAAAGGTATTTATGTCTGCTCAAAGTGCTTGGCTGAACTAGGGACCAATGAAACAACATAAAAAAGTTTTTAAACTTGGACAATATGTTTGTTACACACATAGTCTCAATATAGAAGCAAGAATCTGGCAACCAAAGATTTGGTCCTTTCATGTGTTTGTAACCTTATCACTACTCTGTAATGCTTCTCAGAATCAAAAAGTGATTCATGGCACACGGCAGCTCAGTGGAACAGCCCTCTCCCAAGTCAGCCTAACTCATTTTTCCCTACACATTGCTCTGAAAAGGGTCCTTGCTTCACAGATTGAAATTGAGCTGCTAATACTATGATTAGGATTTTTGAATGATCTTGTAACACAGTTTCCAGAATGCAAGCAGATTGACTTTCCATCCATTTTTGAACAAGTCTATACTATCTTTGATGCATGAATGCTCTTGTAAATAAATTATAAACTAAATAAATTATAAGATTGTCTACCACATAAAGCCAGTGTCTATTCTTTTTCCTCTCCCTGACCTACTTTTTCCATCTATTTTATAAGCATATTCTACCATAGTTCCTTTCACTTTTCTACTTATTTAAATTCTATTTGCATGGTAATTTTTTCTTACACAGACTATTTATTTTAAGATATGTGTCATTTTTCTGTTGAAATGTATATTTAATATCTGATTTTGTATGATACCATCAAAGCATATTGAAAAAACATGGCTACTTTAGCAGGATAATTTTGAAGCCTTTAATTAAAAAAAAAAAAAGAGCAGCAATGAAATATATCGTAACGACTATAAATATTGGAATTTGAGAATCCATGATGATACATCTTGTGAAAGTGGTGTAAAGCTACCCAATATATATTTAATTACTCATTATTTATTTCTGAAAAAAATGTTTGCAGTTTTTAACCATGAATTCCAAATGTACTTCAAGTTAGAGTGAAACAATACAAAGCCACAGAGCATCATGTAGTTCAAAAATAAGGCAAATATAGTAAAGTATAGAACCAATATAATCAGCACCTATATACTGCAGATTTTTCTCCTTTGGACTTATTTTTCGGTTACATAAAAGTAACAGAAGACTATACCTTTACGATACAAACTATGGTAGTATAAAAAATCAGTTGCAGCAGGATAATAAATATTCACAAGGCAAGTTACTAGAGTGTAATATAGTGTCTCCAAAATTTAGAAATAATTACATCCCACAGGTTACAAACATCCAATGTCTGGCAACTCATCCCTGCCAAATCAGTTTGCACAGCAGAATACAGAAGGAAGACATTACAGTTTTGTAGATGATTTTGAAATAAAAACAATTAGCCAAATGTAACAGAATGGTTCAGGAGAATATCGTTTGTGTCCCTTCATTTTTCTGCATTTCAGAGGGAGATTAGATGCCTCTTGTTAATAAACTCTTGTAAATTAAGACAGCTTTACAGTAAATGTTTTCCTCAGAACAGAGCATGTGTATCCAGTTGCATAGACTATGTATCTGATAGCCTGTATCCTTATTTTAAATAATGATTACTCTTCTTATTCAAGTATACACAAGTCAATTTTCAGAGTCCTAACAAAGTTTTATTGTTCCAACAATTAATTATATATGAACCACAAAATTAATATTTTGGTATGAAAGTACCATTTATGAGTTAGGTAGATTTGAGTAAAAAATACTAAAATGCTTCCAAAAAATTGGAAGATTTAAAGGGAAAAGTGTCTTTCAAGCAAAAAAAAAAAAAAAAGGCAAAAAAATCTAGAAAAATATTACAAAGTTTTCACTTTTGAAAATATTTGTTCTTTTAAACCCAGAAGTGATTTTATGTATTCAGTCCTAATAATTCACATATATCTTTTATTTACCTTGGCAATATCGATTTTTTCTTCTTTAAAAGTATATAGTGTTCCAAAGAAGAAAAAGATATTTTAAATATTTTAAATCTTATGTGTAGCCATCAAATATTTCTTTTAAACCAATAATTTTGCATAGCGTTAACCTCCTTTTTAACAGCTCCTATGTGTTGGAGAGATTTCATTATCTCATAGACAATCAGCAAATTCACAGACTCTTTCATGTATCACTGTATAGCTTTCATCAGAAACCATACAGAGGAGGCATAGTGAATGTCAATCCTATGTACCACTGCAGCACTGCACAGCATCCTTACTAACAGCTCATTACTGGAGGAAGTGGCACTGCCGTGTTGTGTAATGATTGCGTAATGAGTAATGTAATGAGTTACTATAACAAAATGGAAAGAAACTGGTGTCACTACTTTATGCTTCACAGCCATAGTCTTTGAAAGCAGAGAAATATAGGCAAGAGTCCACTGTACTGTGCCTGACATGCTCTATACTCTGCAAGACTGTTTGTTTGGGTTTTCTTTTTTCTTTTAAAGTTGCTGCCTCACTTATGTACTTCATAGACAAGCTAATGTCTCATTGTAGCAGTTCAAACAGTTGCAATCTCTATGTTCACAAAAAAGTGTACCAAAAATCATTTGCACCTAATTAGATTTCATTAAAGAGTCAAAATCTTATTATTAGGCTTTCTGCTTCAAGATATGTGCAAAACTACCTATCAGAATGCCTCAGTGAAGCAGTAGGAGAGGCATCATTCTTCCACCATCTGAAATAACCTTTGAAAAATATTTGAGGAGACTAAAGTGATCAGGAGTCACCTTGATTCCTCAGGTAACTATATTTCTACACATTTTTTCCAATTGCCACTAAGCATAATGGGTCTTAAAACAAAGAGCTGGATATCTCATTCAGCAATGCTGTTAAAGGCCTTAACCTGAACCCATCTAGAGCTTATTTTCATCTGGAACATAAATTTGGCTCTGTTCTTCCTGATTTATTACTAGCCAGTTCTTCATGTGGGCAAGATTTTGCTAAACTGCTCAAATATTTGGGGTTGGATTTTTTTTAGTTTTAGTTTTCTCCTATTTAAGTTAACAAGAAATCTTCCTTTGACAGTCAAGAGAAAAAGGTGCGATCAAGAGAAAGCTGTACAATTTGATATTTTTTTTTTAGAATAGTCTTCCAACTTCTTATAATGTTATTCATCTTCTATAGCTGGTTTAAAAAATTAAATTAAATTAAACTTCATTATTTTCATGGATTAACTAAATGGTTTAAAAAACGTTTAATTTACCTAAAAAGCAGAAGTCATAAGAAGTGATGAACACCTTGCTGCATCATATGATATACAGACTTGTTTAAGTACTGAAGGGGGCCTGTTTTTAAAGAACTGGTCTTCCATTGCAGTACTATCCTCACCACAATGCTTATTCTGCTGATCATTATAAAGACTGTGCATCCTAGGCATGAACGACCATATAATCTAACCCTTGAATTTTAAACACTGTTTGAAGATAAAAGATAATGATATAGCTGGTTTGCTTTGACTCGATTTAGTGTTTTTGAGATTGTCATTGTGTCCACACAAAAGTTTCCTGCTTCTAATTTCTTCATTAATGAGATTCACAAATACTGAGTAGTAGAAAAGTGAGGAAGATATAACCCACAATTTGTATGAGAATTGTGAAAATACGGTTATAGTATATTTAGTACAAAAAAATATGACTCATCTGCCTACAGTGAAGTGATAGTAACTAACAGAAAGAACACAGGGATTTCAGGACGATAATGACATGCTATTGCTTTCAGTCTCTGGTTCTTACTACAGTATCTTTGGTACTGTAGATACTTCCTACTTCCATTTGTTGGAATGTTTATTTTTTGTGCTGAAGAAATCTACTAATTACAAATACTTGCAAAATGATCAGGTTTGTCTTTTACCATGAAAAATAAGATACAGCAATATGAAAGCTGATCACAGCTCCTTCTATAGATAGAAAATATTTACGTCTATATCTTACTGCAAATGAGGAGATGATTATTACCTTTTTTTCACTCTGCATTTTTGTTTCAAAATGGTCTCTACCTACTTCACCAATGTATATGCAGGAGGAAAAGGGTACATAATTACAGTAATAATTGCTTTAAGGATCTCAAATGGCATCATTGTCATAGCAGGGAACTCAACACAACCCTTTCTATTTTAACAGCCTTTCTTTGTAGCCCACCTAGTATGTGAGTAAATTAGTCATACACTGTAAACTTTTTTGCCTGCTCCTTCTCCCTTCCCACTTTTAATATATAACAGTTTGTTTGCTTTTATCATTGCCTTCCCTTTACTTCTGTTTCTGCATCCTGTCTTCCATTACTCTTTTCAGCATTAATTGACTAACACTGGAAATTTCATACCACACCCAAATGAATTGCCAGTATTGATCTGCATTGAAAAGTTCCTACATAATGTCACCTCAGTGACCACTGTATTCCCACAATAATAACCAGCTACATTTCCTCAGGAAACATTTTTATACTTAGTGGCAGATAGAAGCTTTAAATACAATACTTTACAGACTGTGATACTCTTCCATGATGCATTTACAGAACACACATCGGGCTAAAAAACTTTCAAGCTGTATTCCAAGATCTGCACTGTTACAATATACAGCCACCATAGTCTATAAAGTTTCTCAGTTACCATAGCCAGTCTCAAAACTGCTGTTTTAATAACCTGGAAATCTGCAGGCTTTCTAGTAACCTTTCTAATGTTCTAAATTCAAAGGGGATTATACTGGCTTGTCTGCTTTTCCATATTATATTGGGCCAATAAGAAAACAGTACTGAAAAGTTTATCCTCCATGTTACTGTAGACCTGATAGTGGCAAGTATGTTTGATGATAATTACTAAGAGATACTAAGAATGGATACAGTTCATACTGGATGAAGGACAAAGTGACCAGAAGCAAAGGAAAGGACAAAAGAAGGAAAGGAGAGACCCACAATACAAAATCACTACCCTAGATATTCCTGGCTTCCAGACGGTCAGCTACAATTAAATAGAAAAGACAAGATGAGGTAGAAAGATTACCACTTTGCTGAGGGGCAAATAACTTGAGAATCAGAGCAGTGAAAGCTTTCAATTTATTCACAGATGTAGCTTCTGTATAATGTGTCTCGCTGAATGAAGAGTCCTTATAGCACTTACTGAATGGATACTCTACGGTTGAACTGACTTAAAGGGCTAAAAGTTGTACAATAGTCAAAAACATAGGACATCATCACAATAATCTTCAAGTCCTTTCTCAAAAGAGCTAGCATAACTCTAGAACAGCTTTATCTATTGCCAATAGCAATCAGCAAGTAAAAAGATCTCACTGTCACAAGTTCTGGTTCAAAGGATTGCAGTGCAGCAACCCGCAGTACAAACTGGTGAATTGGAGTATTGATTCCAGCCCTATGGTCCCACGTAGTGTTGATGATAAGATTCATAATTACTAGCTGGAGATGGCCAAACTATTCACAGCAGTTTCTTCACAAAGGATCATTTCCTTCTTTCACTTCAGGAGAACGAGATATTTGTCATTTCCTTGTAAGTACTTGTCACATTAAAGTAACTTCTGACTGTCTTCCTTTCGGGATGTCTCATTGTGGAGACAACAGCATGTTTAACCAATTCCTGCTAATAAATCATGTATGTTTGAGTTTCATAATATGAGTTGTCATATTTAAGCCCACAGAAAGATAAATGCTAAGAGTGTAAAAATATACAGGTAAGCATTTTTAAAACCACGGTGATCCTGCCAGGTTGTTTTGCCTGACTCAATGTATATCATCCTTAGAGACAGAATTTAGATTGAAATACTTAATTATATGCGTACACTTTGCATAATGACTCGACAATATTCCCTTTAAGCAAAGCTTATTATAAAATTTACAAAACTCTTTTGCCAGCCTGGAAATTAAGCAGAATTGATTAATTATGGGTACTGTTAAAAATCACGTTTTGCTCTAAATCTCTAAATAAGGTGAATTGTCAGGAATTCTGCTACTTGACAAACCCTTCTGATTTTACCGGTTTTCAGAGTTAACGTCCTCATTTTAAATTTATTTAAATTATCTTTACTTCTAATAAATGATTAAATAAAAACCCACCCAGAAAGTCATCTGAATGCATTTTTCACACACCCACAAGAAACTTCCCAACAGAAGATATATGGTTCTGTTTTGCATACAAAACTTTTCCCAGAGTTCAATTGCCAACTTTGTTTAATTATCACTTGGCAGTGATAGATCCCAGCTGTTACATGCCTGCACAACACATGCATTGAACTATTCAGCATATACAGACCTTATATTATTTTGTCAGGCAAATGAACTAGAGAATTTGCAAATACAAAAAAAAAAAAAAGTACTTTTATAGTTTTACCAAGAAGAGTGAATTGACTGACCCTGAAGAATCATTATAATTGCCTCATCAGGAAAAAAAATATTAAAATGTTTAATTGAAACCATATTGTATTAAAACTTGAAGCTGTAAAAAAACCAGACATCCATGGCAGCCCTCTTGGTGTTACACAAATGCTTGTACTGTTGCTGGTTGTTCTGTATATGTGACTTGCATAAAATGTATATAATTCCTCAGCATTATTAATTCTGTATCTTTCACTAATACACCATGCAAAGTGAGTTGAAAATGGTTCTAAGGACTAATGAAGGTTTTAGCTTCCTTCTTCATTAAACAAATTCCCAGAGTTTATTTTGTTACTGAAGACTCCCCAGACTTCTGCCAGCCTCAGGATTTTATCAACCTAATCTAAATTCAAGTCTTCTGCTTTGCTGTGCATTGTGTTGTTAGTAGACAAGCAAACTGGATACCTTCGAAATCTGTGTTAAGGAGTTCCCCAACGATATGTATTACATGCAGCACTGTTGTTAAGGGGGTATTTATGGGCTTCTAAGTCAATAACCGAATCCAGGCTCCATATGCCAAATATAACCCTGCACCAGCTGGTTGAAAAGCTGTTTCTCTCCCTCTCAGGGAGAGCTCTGGGTAAAATATTCATGACTTGAAAGGAGGCCTTGGAAATTATTGCTTTTATAAATGCAAAGAAAAATTAATTCTAAGCTTAAAGGATAAAAGACACCTTGTAACTTTATGTTGTCCTTTTTCACATATTAGCTCAATTCAAATAGTCATTCTGTAGTTTTGTGCTAGTCATGTCACTTGTCTAGAAAAAACCTTTTCCTCTTAATTTCTGAAATAAACCTCTGTGTGGAATTCAAGCATTTTGATCAGAGTACAAAAAGCTAGTATTAGGTATAGGTGAATCTGTAAAGGCTCATGTAGTATTCAGATCTGCAGACACTTCATTAGAAATATTTAATCTACTAGATCATTAACAACTTGGAGGATAAAAGAGTATTTATGTGTGTGTGTGTGTTCATATTGTGAGTTCTCTGTTGCTCAAACAGCAACACATTAGACACCATCAACTATTATTCCACAAAGAGGCAGTTCTCTTTGTGTTCAAAGTCAGATGCTAAGGTATGTTGCTTATCTGACTGGTGAAAACATGAGGTCACTGTAAGGCTTTGATTTATTTTAATGCTCCCTTTTCCTGCTTGCTGTTTAGAAGAGCACCTCATTATATGATTAGAGCATAGGAAGTGAATAAAAGAAGGGAAGGGAAGGGAAGGGAATTCATTTAACCTGATCTGAAGAAGATAACTTCAAACACCAAAAAAGTGAGATAAGGACACCTGTTGTGGGTATTTGTTTTCCTCATATATCTTTTTTGTTGTTGTTGTTAGGAAAAAAATCATGAAAGAGAAAAACAATTATTTAGAGACAAAATAGATTTCATTCTGAAAATTGTTGATTTTCCATCTGTGTCTTACATATGTTTATTTTCAGGAGTTGCAGAATGTCCCCTCTATTCTGTTTTGAAAGCTACCGATGATATTTCCACTAACTGGCCTCAGCAAAACTAAAGTAATTGAAAACCTAGAGAGGTCAATATTTTGTGTAAATTCAGAATTTTCTCAACCCTCAAATGCAAATAGTTTACTCCAACTAGATATTAAAAAACAATTGTTCTGGTGTATTTAAGCATCAGAGATGTACATACAGTAAAAACAGAGAAAAAAACTGAATATTACATATGGAAATATTCTCTGTTTTTACCCATCAATGAATGCTTTTTTTTTACTTTTTAAGGGCCTAGTGGTTCAGTCACTTTGGAAGCTCTGATTTGAGCTCTAAACATCACTATTTATAGGCCTCATTTCACTTAGATGCACACAATGCATTTACATATCAATGTTAAATTATATTTATTTCTATTGTGGATCTTTGAGCTAAGGTCTTAGACATATTTTAAATTATAAAACTATATAGGGCCCAATTTGCTTACTATTGAATATAAAGCACTCTATGACAGAAGCGGTACCCTTAAATAAGTGCAAATATCACACAACCTCCTTTTACCTTGTGAAGCAATGCTTTGGCTTCAGGGGAAGAAGCAATGCTGCAGTCCAACCAAGCTTCATAGCTGGCAGGTCTGAGGCACTGGTAATAAGCAACTGTGGGCAGTAACTTCTTCAGTTGGCACAGCTGTAATTGGAATAGGACATATGCTGACAGCCTTGCTTATCTGAAATTGCATAGGGGAATCTCACAGAGCCAAAATGGTAGAATCTGGCCAGAGGAAAGGATGAAAACTTCCTGGAAGCTCACAGAGAACCATTATTGAGATAAAATGCTCTTGCCAAAAGGAAACTTTAGTCTAAATTAGAAATGAAGGAAAATGGGTGGATGTGGCAAAAAGGAACGGAGGCACAAAACAGTAATGAACAAACACTGATTTAGCACAGTAAACAGTGGCTGCAAGCTGCCTAACTACTGTGCAATGTTCTCAGGAGGGCATTTACTCCAGGATTCAAATTTTCATTGCAGATCTGAGTTCCTTAGATGCCTATTATTTATATTATTTATCTATTTGTCTGCACTCATAGTAGCTTTGTCCTTGTGATATAAGTTGGAGGTACAAAAGAATGAGTAATTCGCTGAAATGAAGATAATAAGGTTGTGTGAAGCACCCTTAAAATCAGAGTAATCCGTCTACAACAGATACAATTCAATATGCCAGATGAGAACCAACGTGATTGCCAAGGATCATTAGCTACAACCTTGCTGAGTCTATGTGATGCACTCTATGGAAATGGAGTCTTGAAAATGCTTAGCTGAATCTTGCCTCTGTATTGCTTAACACTAGCAGTGATGCTATGCTCTTTTGGGATAGTATAGCATTGCCTCAGTAAACTCTCAAGTAAAAGTCTGGCAGCTTTGGTAAAAACAGCGGATATTATTTGACTCCTTTCTTTATGATCAACAGTAATTGCAGTTTTTCTGCATGCTTCCAGAGTTATAGAAGGTTCTCGTTGCGAGACTTTGAGTCAAAGCCTGCCATGCTGAAATTTAGCCAAAACAAAGCATATTGTCTGAGAAAGTAGGAATTTCATCCGCTAAGGCACTTCAGACAGATGTGTCAGTTAAATTACTCTAAGGTCTCACAAGGGCTCAATCCATGCAGCATTTTATACTCTCAGTTCACCTCATGACAGGTATTTCTGCTAAAAAATTGGCATTTATGTGTCACGAGAAACAAACGAACAAACTAATCCATAACTTTCATAATAGTATTTGACTCTACTCATTCTGATTTGGAAGTGTTTCGAAAGTGTATTTTTAAATATCATTGTCTTTATGACACAGAAGCAATTGCTTAACAATGTTCTCAAAAAAAAAAAAAACAACAACCCAGGCTTCATTCAAGAAAATTAAAATTTCTGCCCTGAAAAGAAGCCTTTGGGTAAGAGGTAAAATACTCTGTCTCCAGCCAATGGCCATTGTTCTTACAAGGAGATTAATTTGAAAACAAACTATAAGAGAGTTAGGAAAAAAAATTGATCCTGCATCATGGTGGAGACTGAAAAGAAACAGAAATGCCCACTTGAAGTGATTTTTACCAGAAGTCTACTTTAGCATGTTGTGGTGTTAAATATTATGAGGCTTACCACCAAAATTAACTGAAACAGTAACTGCTGAAATTGTAAATTTATTTCTACATTCTATTTTTTCCTGCTTTCATGTTTGTTTTCATTCGTCTTTGAGAAAATAAAAAAAAAAATATGAAAATAATAAATACAAATAATAAAAAAGAGACAAAACAAAGATTTTTAAAGGAGATTGGAGTAAAGTTCTATGTGAATTCCCATGAACACATGTACAGTAGAAAGCAATTAAATGAAGAAATTTTTAAAATAAAAATTGTATTTTTTTTTAAAAAGGAAGAGCATTATGAAGCTTCAAAGTTGCTTAAAAACTCTTTGAGATTATGCTAATAAAATAGTAGGTCCAATGATGATCCAAATGTATTATATCTGTATCTATTCTACAGAGCAGAAATACAGAAAAAGCTATGCAAGTCAAGAGTGAAACAATGAGAACTAGTATGTTTTTACTTCTATGAAAACTGTAAACTCAAGAATGATCTTATTTATCCGAGGAAATCCGAATGTTTGTTAGTATTGTTGCTTGAAGACAGAACTATTTCAGAGGAAAAACTTGCTGAAATATGAAATAGCAATTTTGATATTGACATAGAAAAGACAGTTTGCAGGAAAACTAATAGTGAATGTGAGTGGAACATTGTAGTGTAAATTTCTAAAATAGCAGTCCTGAAAATTGTATGAATACCTATGGAAAAATTAAATGCTTTTATTATGCAGAGAAATCCAAGGTAAAGGAATTGGTCTGCAATTCCAATTCCCTAGCAATATTTCTAGGCAAAAATGATAAGGTCAAAAGACAAAAAATACCAAACCAAACCAAATGAGAAGAACAAAAGACAATAAAAGTGACTAAAAGAAAAGGAAGAACAACGATTACACATTATATTTTAAAAGTCCAGAGAGCTAAAGTTTTATTACTTTTAGCTAAAGTCAATAACTAGCAGTCAGCTAGTCAGTGGTCAATAACTAGCAGGTAACTGGCTATCTGAGGCCAGTAACTATCAGTGCACCCCAGGGATCAGTAATGAGTCCAGTCCTGTTTAACATCTTTATTAATCATCTGGGGGCCTCCAGGCTGGAAAGCGGCTTTGTAGAAAAAGACCTTTTGAGCACAAACTGAAACACGGGAGGTTCCCTCTGAACATAAGAAAATATTTTTTCACTGTGAGAGTGACTGAGTCCTGGCAAAGATTTCCCAGTTGTTGATGGCTGTGGAGACTCCACCCTTGGAGACATTCAAAAGTCATCTGGACACAGTCCTGGGCAATTACCTCTAGGTCATCCTTCTTGAGCCAGGGGCTTGGACCAGCTGACCTCCAGAGGTCACTTCCAACCTAAATATAATCACTTTACATTGTTTATATAAATAAATTATATATATCATCATAAATATACTTTATAAGATAATTAATTACTTTACATGATTTTTGGAAATTTTTTAAGTAGGTGCTGAGTTTTAATGGTGTATTTAGTTTTACAATATATTTGAAAATTGAAAATTTGAAAATTGAATATATTTGAAGCCACATTTACATTCATACTCTGAAAGTTCCTTCTGAAAAAGGAGTTTGCTTTGAAGAAATTCTTTTTAATTGTTGTATTAGAAATGTTATGATACAAGGTAATGTGGAAAATTTAAACTGCAAAATCATGGGTGATCTGCTGTATTGAGGGATGACAACCACTGTTCAGTCTTTCCTTTTGTAACAAATCAAAATACCACTTTCAGTACTTGTGGAATATTATAAATACACAAAAAACACATGGAAGATTAGAAGATTTGTAGAGGTCAGCAGTACAAGCATTATCCAAGAAAACAGTCTAACACGTTACATCAGAGCATGGAGATAATGGAACCTAAGTCTTAAACCCACAAAGATAAATTACAGGATATAGTGTTTGGTGCCATAATAATGTTTTATTTCTTTAAGTTTACTTTCTTGTCTCAGAAGCAGGGATACAAGTCTCTGTGGTGTTTAGACCCCATCTGGCAGGTAAGTCCCCATGTAGTAGCACACTCACTCCCCTATAACTGGATGGGAGAAAGAATTGGAAGGCAAAAGGGAGAAAACTAGTGGGTCAAGATAAAAGCAATTTAATAAATGAAGGGAGAAAAAAAAAACAGAAAAAAAAAGAAAAAGAAAAAAAAAGGAAAGGGTGGAGGAGATGTGACACAAAAGGAATCACCAATGCCCAACTAGTCCCTGATCAGCTAACTTGGACCCTATTCGCCTGCCCCCTCCCACCAGTTTTATCAGTTTTACTTCTGAACACAATATCATATGGTACAGAATATCCCTTTGGTGAATTCAGGTTAGTTGAATTAGTTGCATCCTCTCCCAGCCTCCTGCCCACCCTCAGCCTGCTCACTAGTGGAACAGAGTGAGAAACAGAATGCCATGATGTTGTGCAAGCACTGTTCAGCAGCAGCTGAAAACATGGATGTGTTATCAACACTGTTTTGGTCACAAAATCAAAACACAACACCACATGATCTCCTATGAAGAAAGTTAACTCTATCCCAGCCAAACCGGGAGTGTTATGCTGTCTGATACATTTCTTGTGGTAATCAGTATGTAGAGATACCTATCACCTCAAGAGAAGGAGAAAGTGGGGAGAAGAGGGAGAGGGGAAGAAGAAGAAGACAAAAAAAAAATAGAAAGAGGGAAAAAAAGAG
>KZ505639.1:3168713-3189815 GCA_002844005.1 Limosa lapponica baueri | reverse complement strand
GAAAAGGAAAAGGAAAAGGAAAAGGAAAAGGAAAAGGAAAAGGAAAAGGAAAAGGAAAAGGAAAAAAAAGGAAAAGGAAAAGGAAAAGGAAAAGGAAAAAAAGGTAACTCGTTCAGTGTCCCACAGTCAGAGATAAAAGAACCAGTGAGAAACTTTAAAATTACTGTAGAAGATGTTTAAATTGGCATGAAATTACACTGACCCATTCCTTAAGTTGTTCCACTTTCACATAACTTAAATTAAGAAGTTTCTTTGTGAAAGCATTTAATGATCTTTATAGAAAAACAGAATAACAAGTTCATTATAGTTATGTGGAAAGATCTGCTGTTAAGGCTCATAACTTGCACTTTTATGCTCTGAGACTAATTTCTCTCTTTGGCTTCTCTGCTGAATCCAGGCATATAATTTACTTTTCTTTGCTTAGTTTTACTACATCCAATTGTATTCCTGTTTTACGTCTATCTTGATTACTTAAAACCACAGACCTCTAAACATACCACTTACCTCTATTATCATGAGCACTCCTGCTGATTTCAAGACCTTATTTAGGATAAACCCTTTTGATTGTAGGTAGTTCATAATACTGCTGATTTCTTATTCTGAGTATCTTCAATATATTGCATAATGAGACCTTTCCTTTTTCTGTTTCTGCCATAGAAATAAAAATGGTGTTTGTTACATTGTAGTGGAATGGTATGGAACTTAGCTATGTTATTATAGCAAATGGGAATAACAATTAACTGGAAAAAGGGGGCAGAATTTCTGAAGGAGCATTATAGAGTGGAGATAGAATTTGGAAATGTGAAGAAGGCTCACATTAAAGATTAATAGTGATGAAGTATGTGAGCAAAGAAAGAGAAAGTTGAGACCAATAATGAAAGGGTAAACCATAGACTTAGGTTGTTATCATCATCAAGAATGCAAGAATGGTGCTATTTTCATTTCTAGAAAATCCTTATTTCTGGCTCCATGATGTGGTTTATGGTACTTGAGCTATGGTACTTGAGTTTTGATAGTATCGGTGTTGTTGTAAGCAGCTTAAGTGGTTCATTTGCCAACTGTAGAAGATCAGTTTGTATTGTAACACATTCTTCTTACTAAAACAATACAGGCAAAAATCTGGTAAAATTAAAGTGTTGAGTATTTTGCTTATCTTTTCACACATTCAATGTCTTTAATCCTATTAGAAAAGGAGGCGAATGTCTCTGAATAGTGCACAGTGTGTCTGATGAGGATCATTATTTACAAAAAACTGATTCAAGCTCTATTCAGTTCTTCTTGAACAAGGTATAAACTGTCAAGGATCTAGAAGATTAATTTATTGTATATCTTCTTCAAGCCTCTATAAAGAACTTTTAATAGGAACAAGTTAGTGTAGCAGCATCCCCTCTCATGTGTCCCACCTGGATATAAGAGGTTTGGTAGTCAAAGACATCAGCTCTGCTGTCAAAATTCAAATCTTCTGTGGAACAAAAAAGCCAAAACCTACTGAAAAATCTGGGTATAACTTATTCTTAACCAATAGTGCCAGTATCTGACCACTATATTTATCTGGTCCTATACAATCTCCATTAAGAAAAAAAATTATTGACTTATTCTGGTCAAAAGTAGTTTCCAACTAAATATTCAAGATAGATATTATTTTAAGTAATCTTACATTAACCAAAGCAGTCATGAACAAATAATAAACCACAGTGTAACCACACTGGATAAACCCAATGTGCTGTTATATGCATAGGTCTTCATCAAACCTGACATTGTTTCCTCTGTCAGATCCCACCTGACACCACGCTGCCTTTTTAAATCAAGGATTTTTATCCCTTTACCTGAAAGACTGAAAGATCAAAAGCACTATGCTATACTTATCCTGCTTTTCTGCAGATTTTTATTTTATTTTGTCCAAAACCTAGTTTCAAAAAACCCCATGATATTCCGAAAAAAATTTACATCTTTCACAGTTGTTGTTACATAGGAATTGGTCATAAAGTTTTTTGCAATTTTTTCTCTATACCATTCTAGATTAGTGCCCTATCTATTAATAAAAGGTTATTGGTTACTTGTAGTGGTTTTTTGTTGGTGATGGAGTTGTCTTTTATGTATTTATTTGTTTATTATTTCTTTAAAGAAGAAAGAAATGTCTTCATATTTCCTTATTCTTTAAGGGTCCAACAATTGTCTTGATAGTTCATGATTCATGTTGCAATGTACATAGTCTGAGAAACCTCAAAGTATATTTGCAAATAGGATAGATTAAAGTCATTTAGGTTTCCTGATGCTACAGATTCCAAAAATAAGCAATGCTCAGGATTTCTATATGTAAAAGATTCTCCTCTATGCGGATCTCTTCTGCCAAACATTACTCCTTCTCATCTGTATTTGTCATATACCTATCCTTGGGAGAGGCAAGAAAAACAGAGGTATTCCCCCAACCCCCTTTGAAGTGAGGAATCCCTTGTAGTTTCAACTTAGTCTCACTTTTCCTGAAGATGCCCTCATCATCTATTGTCATGTAGGATCCTACTCCTGACTGAGGGCATCCGGAATATGATTGTATGGGAATAAAATACAAAGAACAATCTGTGTCCTTACCTCATATATTTGAGAAGATTTCAAGATTAGGAGAGTTTGTCTAGACAACATAGAGCACAATTAAGTAGAAGTGAATGACCTCTTAACTTCATACACTGCAGCAGCCAGGTCTGTCAAACTGTGAATAAAGGAAACATATGGTCTCAATATTCCTTTCTGTACAGACACGCATATCACATGAATGGTGACAATGGCAATTGGTTTTCTGAATATTTTTGTTTCTTTTTATTTTTTCCTAGTTGTTTTCCATAATGCTTTTTTAGGTGTCTGGTTTTACCTTGCTTAATACAAAGTGTATTCTTTTCCCTTATAATGAAATATAAAAAGCTCATTTCCTCTCCTTACATTTCCAGATCTGTCATATTTTTTCATTATTTATTTTTAACAATGTCTAATCTGTAATATATATGAAAATAGTATCTATACTATGACAAGAGTATCTATGAAAATAGAAAAAATATTTATCCTCAGTGCTGCTGACTGACATATTTAAAATGACAACCACAGAAG
Source organism: Limosa lapponica baueri (assembly GCA_002844005.1). Taxonomy (NCBI): domain Eukaryota; kingdom Metazoa; phylum Chordata; class Aves; order Charadriiformes; family Scolopacidae; genus Limosa; species Limosa lapponica. Next base: position 3,186,716 of record KZ505639.1, on the reverse strand, counting down.
AGGTGCTGTCAGCAATTTCTTCATCCCCAAAGTAGAAAATATCCTATCTCGGATTAAATAGGGGTTAAACAGTAATCAACTGCCAACAAACCTGTCCCTGTCATAACCCTTCCAATAATTGTTTGAAAAATAAAAAAGATACATAATTGCTTTTTAAAATTGGAACTGGACAGATGCTGAGAACTTGCTTAAACACTTTAAATTGTGTACTACTTATCTATGAAAAGACATGATTAGTTTACTGTTGTCCTTTTTTTTTTCTTTACTTATTCTCTTCTTTTTGCTGTTGCTATTTCTGTAAACATCCTTGTAAGTTTCTTTTTAAGAATAGGCTGTGATGTGCAAAACTATAAAACCAGCTGTGTCCTATTATATACTATGTATTTCATAGACTAAGAAGGGCCTAAGCATTATAATACAAGTTTATAGCAAGGATAAACTCAACTAAGGAAACATCACAAACTGCTACAGTTATCTCCATTTTTAAGGGGAACATATTTCAAGATACATCTTCTGTAACTCAACATTTTTGAGACAACTTGGATTCTCTGTATTTTGCATGTTTTCTTTCACGTGTTCTATGAGATTTCTAACTACTTTGTTAGTCGTTTCTCTGCTGCACATTTTCTTTAGTGTGTTGCCAGTCACTTTGACTCACCAAAGTCCTCAAAGTATTTTATTTTTTCCTTTCACAGCTTTTGTTTCACATTCAAGAATTTCAAATTCATCATGCCCATTTCTGTTAGAAAGAGATGATGTTATTACAAAGCTTCTTATAGGAGTGTTCCTCTGTTGAAATTTGTGAGAACACTCCAGTGTACCTTCAACAGCACTGGGAAAAAACATGCAGGACTTTCCTGAATGGATAAGTCTGCCATGAGTATGCTCAAAAAAAGTAAGAGCTTACAGTCCTGTCCCAAACTGCAGTGATCAAGACTAGGGATGATCTCCTGATCATATGATCTGTTATCCCTTATGTATCTTTTTTCACTCTTTTTTTCGTTCCCAAATTCTTCATCTTTACTGACATAATCATTTCCCAAATAAATGATCCATTCTATTTATTCCTATTTCTTTAGCTGGTTTGGTACGCTTTTTGGGAATGTACAGTTGCCTTAGTAATCTTCAGTTAGCTAGTGACCTGCTAAGGTCCTGTCCCGTTTCATATGGGGATACCATTAGCTTGTCAGTGTAACTAGGAGGCTAAAGTTAGCTGTCTTTTGAGACTTTATCTTTTCTGTGAAATGAAGAGCGTCTGGGAGCTTCTCCTTATGTTGCTGTCTTGCTAGGATAGCCATATAGTCAGAGTAGGTTTTGTTTTGTGGTTGTTTTTTTTTCTGTGGTTTTTTTTTTTTTTTACAACTGTGGAAAAATTCTGATACTGTGTTCTGCTGTCTTCCACAGTCTGCAGCAGCTACTGAACAATTTTCCTATCATTTTGCACACTCATGACACCACTGGTCTTTTTTGTGAGCAGAATGTTCTATATTAATTTCTGTAAAAGACCATGTGAGCTCTAAATAAAATTTAAGAACTAGGCATAGCAAAAACCAGACAGAAGTCACAGTCAGTTTCTTGCAGGAGGCAAGTGACTTTTAGTGTCATCACATCTCTTTCTCACAGTTCTACTTCACACCACTATTGCCTGGGATAAAATGTCGGCAATGCTTCGGGCTGTTCAGATATATTCCCTGAGAAAGTCAGTTGCTCTGTGTGTTTAATGACAATTCACATGATTTTTGGCAAGGGTGGAGTTGATTGTAATTTAGTTAGAGCAGCATTCTTTTGTCAAAGGGGTATTTCTGTTGAGAGAGGTGGATCACAGCTGTGGCTCTTTTGTCATTTGTTTTTTCAGAAGTAGAGAACAAGGTAGAGAAGAGCACTCAATAGAGAAAACGCAAACAAATAAACCCCAACACATTTTCTCAGGCTACTGATGTTAAGCTTGATAATGACCTCACATCACTGAAGCAAGTTGTGCAGCTGACTTAAACGCTATCAGTGACAAGAACACCAGGAAGGTTAGTGAGAAATGATACCTCTGTAACATCGGTATCTCTCCCTGGGAGAGCTAGAAGAGCTCTTGAAGGAAATGGTAACTTGGTACTTCAGCAGCATAGCTGCACATGTTCCTGAATTGTATTGCTTCAATTTCTGTGGTCTGAAGGAGGGCCAGCTGATATCTGTTTGCAGCTACATGCATAGAAATTATCTTAAAATCTCTTTCAGGGAATAGTCAATTAAGAAGATGTTATGTATCTCACTAAATTTTCTTTGCTAAGCACTAGTCCACAGTGATTTATTCTCTGGGTGGAAACAATGTGTTAAGAACAGAAGACAAATGAGAAACTGTTTTAAAAATGTATATACAAGTAATCTACACATACACTGTAGTTGTGTTCACAAAAAGTGACAGTAAACATTCATGGTAAAGTTAATATAAAAGAGAGGAAAGAAATTAGATAGCTGTAGATTTCAGTGAATTTAGTTAAAGATATTGTTATGTATTTTATGCCTTAAGTGAAGCCAGAGGAAAGGATTTAGAAATCATAAGAAATCATAAGAAAAATTATGATCAGTTTCTTGAAAGACAACACAAATAATTTATGAGATACTAGTGAATGTATAAAATTAACTCTATTACACTGTTCATATGACTGCATGAAAAAATAAAATATGAAAAATCCATGTCCAAACAGTATTTGGGACAGGGATGACCTTTCCTTCTGGGATTTTAGAAGAATACAAGAAAGAACTAATTAATAAGTGAAACACTTGTCTGTTCTTCCAAGAAACAACACTTTGTTTGGGTTTTTTACCTATAATAATTTTTTGCAATTAGTTTACTGAAGTATTCATAAAAAAACGTCGCTTTTAATAGATTAACAATTCATTTACAGTAATGGCATAACAGAATAACAGGCCAGGGAGGTTTAAGATCACATAAAGTTACTCACTAATCTCTTTAGTTAGAATATGTCAAAGTACTCAAGCACAAGAAGTAATCATTCTGTATCCTCCATAATGCCATGGGCAGGCAGGAGGCCACCTCGGACAGTCCTAACATAATCATTCTTGGATTAGTGTTTCACGCAATACTGAAATCTTTGTCAAAACTGATAGCATGGTATTTATGTGGCAGTTTCTGGAGGTGCCACTGTCTCCCATCCTGAGTGACAAAATCAGCTGATGGTGTCCCCAGAGGGACGGAAAGCATTGATATTATCCTGGTAGGATTTCTAATCTTCTGTCAGTGGCAAGGTGGATTTCCTGTGTCCTTGAACCATGACCAGAATGGCATCTACTATATCTTGGTGATGGTTTGCTGGCAATGTTTGCTGCTGAACATTATCTCAGACCAATAAGTGCAAATGTTTTTGGATTTGAAGAGTCTAATATGACTGCTCTTTTAGGATTGAGAAATGTGTCTACATCTTCTGGTGTAGTCAAGATTTAACTAAATTTGACTTCAATATTTTCCAACTAAATACCAAGAATTAACCCCATGCTACTCAGTGACCAACTAATTTGTCATATGAGCCATCCTTAGAGTTTGCTCAGAAGACAGTTATCTCTTCTGATTTTTCCAGCAATTTTGTGGTATTTTGAAACTCTCCTGCTGTGACTTGCGATTGCTGTTCCAAGGAAACAAATTCAGCAGTCTTCACACCAAACACATTACATCCCACCTAAGATGGTGTAATGGTTTCGGCAAGCATAGGGTTGGTTTTCTTGCAAGCAGCTGTTGTAGTCCATGTTTTGGATTTGGGATCAAAACAGTGTCATAAAACACTGCTGGTTTTGGTTGTTGCTAAGCAGCCAAGGCCTTTTCTGCTCCTCATACTGCCCCACCAGTGACTAGGCCGGGAGCGCACAAAAAGTTGGAGACACAGCCAGGACAGCTGATCCCAGCTGACAAAAGGAATATTCCATGCCATATGGTGTCGTACTCGGAGTCCAAAACTGGGGGAAGAAGGTGGAAGGGGGGAACACTTGGAGTTCAGAGTTATGGTGCTTGTCTTCCCAAGTAACCATTACATGTGATAGAGCCCTTCTCTCCTGGAAATGGCTGAACATTTTCCTGCCAATGGGAAGCAGTGAATGAATTCATTGTTTTGCTTTGCTTGTGGGCACAGCTTTTGCTCTACCTATGAAACTGTCTTTATCTCAACCTATGAGTTTTTTCTCTTTTACTTTTCTGATTCTCTTCCCCATCCCAGCTGAGAGGAGTAAGCGAGCAGCTGCGTGGTCCTAGTTGCTGGCTGGGGTTAAACCACAACAGATGGGTGAGAGGTCAGCAAATTTCTAATTCATCTGAAGTCGTCCTTCCTTTGTCCCCCCAAGAGTGCAATGCTATATTAAATATTTACAATAACAATCTAAAGCAACATGCTGGTGTCTTTGCCAGGAAGACGATGCCCAGCAAGGAGATGCCCAGGCTAGAGAAGTACAGCCAGACTAGATTTCTCCAACTAAACCATTATTGTGAATAAAGAACAACATTACTGTTTCCTTATAGTTTATCAGCTGTGTTACCCTTAATTTCTGCTTCCTGTTCTGTAAGTGCTGACTCAGGATCACTGTAGTGAACTACAGTGCAAATCTGGCTGACATAATATTGCATATATATTTTATGTTTACTAAGAGAATACATTATGAATATTTCAGTAGATTTGATTTGTAGCAGAGCTTAATAAATGCTAGGACCTTTGCTCTCCGTTCACAGCCATAGAGAAATTGTGTGTACTGGGAGGTAACTGCACATCTTAATAAATAACCTTATAAAAGTCAAAAGTCAGCGTTTGCTGTAGTGGACAATAAAATCTTCCTAGTGTAGTGCTGCAGTATTGTAAGGTTAACTGCATTCTTTCGAATATAGAGCTAAAATTAGACTGCTAGTTTTATATTGGCAGAAGAGCTGAGCAATATATGGATAACTTTAAGGCATTTTACACAGTCTACTGGCTACAGTACGTACTGGAGTCAGAGTTTATTTGAGAACTGGCATGTTGTTTTTCTGAAGCATTTCATTTCATGGGTGGCAGATCACATTGCAAAGCGTCGGTTATGACACTTCACCATCTTGCATTGTGATATGTCAGCATATGGTAGAAAGCTCCATTTCATCACATGAATTGTTAAAATGTATTCTGAAACATAGCATGAAGGAAAGCTTACTGGCAGATCACTTACCCATTAAGTCTCAGTATCTGATCTGTAATCAAACAGGAAGACAAGAGCAGACAGTACCATGGTTCATCAAGTAGTATAATTAATTCTGAATAGCCAGGAACACCTCTGGAATCAATAAAGTATGTCCCTTTTCTTTTCTTAACTTTCATTTATGAGTAGGAGTATCAAAAGTGACAGCTGATGGCATAAATATTTGTTTATATTGTTTATAGTATTAGTATAATTAGTAGTATCATTCATAATAACCAGGCACAGCATGCAGCAGTGACACTCCTGCCATTAAGCAACACTAATGCAGAAGCAAAAAACCCCATGAACACTCTTTTCAAAGGTGGTTGAAAGCAGTTGCTTAAATCTATGTGTATGCAATTTTCTGTAACAGAATCCTTTAAAACATGTTAGTGTCAAATATTGTAAACAACTCCACTATGATTCAACTATATTTCATGTCTGCTGTGTTTCCTGACAACAATGCCATTTATATTGATTTATATAGAGGTACATAGACACGTATGCATATGTATATGATATATGTATGTATATAGTACGGTAGGCTATAATATAAATTATGTCTATAACATTCATGTGCCTTTTTGGGTTAGTTTAGTAATGATCTGTAACTGTCAGTGCTAGCTGAAGACCAGATTTTTTTATTTTTCATCAGGTAATTGACTAATTATTCCGCAGGTGGTCCAGTTTAAGTCAATCCAATTACTTCAAAGAGAAGGTAGCCACAAAACCCTGGTAAGCATAAGGGTAGCAACACAATGTAGCTACACATGAGTATCAGATTAATACTATTTTTAGAATCCCTACTAATTGCTTATACTATTAGAGCACACAGGTTATCTTGGAACTCCTTAGTAACCATGAGCACCTCTAGTTAGCTCAGGAACTGAGCAGACACAAAATACAAAGGATGAATGAAAAAAAGAATAGTAGTAGTCTCCCCATTTTACAAATTATATATGTGGCGAAGAGAGGGGTTTACCTTAGGTCTTCTGAACCTTGTGCACAAAAATGCTCTTTCTTGTACTGGGAGAGAAGATTAAATGTCTTTTTGCAAAGAGTTTAAGTCCAGTGTAAACTGACAGCAACAGAATGTCACTAAGAATTGATAATTCCTTAGTGGACTACGTTAAAATGACTCGAAGGAGAGCTTTTTGTAGGCACGTGTCCACAAAACAAAATCATCATTAGTAACTCCATTTGGATCCTTTCTTTTTTTTTTTTTTTTTTGGTCAGGCTTAGGCCAGGATTTGGCTGTATTTCGGAATTCCTGTCTGAAAAGAAATTACTAAGTTATCCTGAAGGGGAGGTGATGATGGGTTGGTGATTCTCATTGCTGCTGAGTGAGTTGTACCTGTTCTGCTCCAGGCCACTGGAGTGTTGAGCCAGTGCTTTCCGTCAGCTCTGAAACCACTAGGAAGAAACTGTTTTACAAGTAATGTTCTGCCGCCTAATGGCATTTAAAATGATGCTAAGGGGCACTCATACATGAAAAAACTATGCAAAATTAACCTTGCCTGCCAAAGTTTTGGAGTGCTGAGTTCTGCCACCTTTTGACATGAAGTGTGAAAATATGAGGCATGAAACGTTTAGTTAAAAATGGACATGTATAAATAATGAACAACATCCTGCAGATTAATGGTGGCTCATGCACCTGGTGCTTTTTTGGCAGTTATCAGTAGAACGTTGTTAACAGTTTTGAAAGAAAGTATGCATTGTGTATTCTTTGACAAAATGTCACAAGTCATAAAGTATAAAGCAAGCCAATAAATCTAATCTGCAAGGGTCATTTAGATTTTGATTAGATTGCAGACTGAGAGGTTTGCATTTTTAAAGCTTTAGGAAAAAATAGCAGTTGATTTCCCCTTTGTCAAAGAATTATACTCTCTGGAGTCCTAGAAAAGCCAGCTGCCTGATACCAATTTACACATGAGGATCAGTGAGCCAGAAAAAAAAAACAAACACTCCAAAACCCCTTGCTACGCCTCAAAGCTTCTCCCACTGGGATCCTAAAAGCTGGCCAGCTGCAGATGACGGTATAACAGGCAGGAAAAGAGTTAAGCACTCTATCAAGTCTCTCGAGAGGCAGAGGTCACTTTACCTTTGCAGCCAGGGCAAGAGACAATTAAACATGCCAGTAAAGACTTATCGGTCAATCTATGCCAATTTTATTTGTTCCCCAGGTTTATTTGCTTCTTACTCACTGTCTACAAATGGAGAACAATGAAGCAGGCAAATTACAGGCATGGCAAATTACAGGTATGGCATACAACTGCATTGTCCCTATATTGTTGCAAGTTTATGGCTTTTCTCAGTGGGCTGTAGAGTCACACGTTTCATGAAAACATGTTATTCCTAAGGCAAATGTTATCCTAGAAAAGATGCTACAAGAAAAAGTCATGTGTTTGTATAAATATTTGAAAACACTATTATGCTGGTTCACTTTAGGCTGAGGTCTTGTCTACCTCACAAAGTAATCAACATGAAGTAAAAGAAACATCAAATGTGAATGGTAGATCTTCAAAGAGCCATGATCTTACTACTACAGCAATTTCAATAAAAAAAAAGGGAGCAGGAAGGGGAAATGGTAAATGAGTAAGAATTGTCTAAGAAGGATAGCCCTTGATCCAAGATATTATTGTTTGGGATGTCAGATTGCAGTATCAGCATCCATTACAGGCTTTTTTTTTTAACATTTGAGCTGTGTTCATGGAGATGCTTAAGGTTGTAGTCATCCCTATTTTGCTACAGAATGCACTTCTGGGGAAGGAATAAAACGCAAGGACTCAGCTGCACCTGGGATCCTAGATATTTTGGGGAAGATGAATGTCACTGAGTTATTACAGTCGTTGGATTACAATATTGGAGGGGAAAGCGGCTTTCAGTCATTTTACTACTGTTGATGTAGAGAGAGCTCACGTATTTAATCATTGTGCCATTAAGACATGAAATCCTAGGTGTTCTAAAAATTTGATGGGGAAAAAAAAAAACCAACCTTGTCATATTTATAAAATGAGACCTTACCACTGAAGAAAAGTTTCTTATTTTTCCTAACACTTATATATCCACAGAGCTAAAAGTACCAATCCTGGTAACCATAGCTGTATATTGGTTTTTATTCAAAAACAAAAAATAAAATACTTCTGTTTTCCTAAAGTCCTCACACAATTCACATTGACTGTTTTCTTCTTCATTTCATATTCTCAACTTCTGTGGTAAATACCTGCAGCATTCTTCCCTTAATCTTAGCCATGAATAATAAGAAGGAGAATCAGACCTAGTGCTTCTAAAAACCATCTGTGTAATATATGACCTCCCTCTGTTGCCATTTAGGTCAATCATAACACTTCCCCTCGTTTGCATGGAAGGAAATTTGTATTTATGATTAGCAAATGCAGGTACTGTACCAAAGAAATGACTTAAAAGCTGCAGAATAAAATGAATGCTGGGGTTTGTTTCATATTCCATTAGCTTGGTAAAATGTTTATAAGAAAATAAATTTTAAAAAAAAAACAACCCAACCCCCAGAATAAAACATATCAAAACCAAAACCCAGAATCATGGCCATTTGTTATGGGGCAAAATGATTTTGTCTAAGTAACATTTCACCTGTCAGAGTATGACATGAACACATTTCAAAAGGTGTGTCCTCCAGCATACTGTGTTGTAATGTAAGGACATCTGAAATGTCTCTGGATAAGTTAGCCCAGACACTGAAAACAGATTATCTATGTTAGAACAGCGTTCTCCTTTGACTACCAAAGACACCTGAAGCACTTTTTGCAGTGCTTTATTTTGGGCTGTATGGATAGGGCTAAGTCCCATTTTCAAAAGGGACCTAAGTCCTTCATAGTCTAAGTCCTCTTGAAATTTCTAACATAACCTTTTTTTGAAAATTGGATGTAGTGTCTAAACAGCTTGCACTTTTTTTCGTTTTCTTCCTCTTTTTCCCCAGATATGCTGAATGTGTATAATCATTAAAGATATTTTAGTGCAAAAAATTTAATGTAAAATTATTCTGGCACATATAATAATATACAACTACCTAACTTATTGTGAAGAAAACAACTTAATGAAGAACAATTAATATACACATTGCCTTCATAGTGCCATTTCCAACAGATCAGAAATGCTTCCCTTTTGAGAAGCCATATGGATCTAAAACATAACTAAAGCACCTGAAGTCAACTAAAGCAACAGCTTGGGCAAGTAGGAAAGAGCAAGACACAGAGATTTGGCTTGATGTAACCACAGTAACTGAGCAAGGGGTTGACTCACAATAACCCATCTTGGGGGAATGGTGTCATATGTACAAGCAACATCTTGGAAGTCTTGGAAGTCTGAGTCTGAGTATTTAGAAATTAAGACTGCGTTTTGTTAACTGGCCTTGAAAATAAGCAGTCTGTGAGTACAGAGTAGAATAGTGTCATAGTGGCTGTATCAACTGTATCTGTATGGACGGGCTGCACTATAAAAGGACAGGCAATTTTCTTCCCCTTCCCACTCTGGTTTGCACAGAAAGGTAACCATGCTTGCTTAAACTTCACAGGCAGGACAGTACAGGTCATCAAGTCTGTGAGTGGACTGAACCAAATCCTGACTTGGTTTACATTTTCCTAGAGAAGAAAAAAAACTCTGTTGAGCACCAGCTATAAACTTTTTTTTAGCATTAAGCATACTGAGTGGAAACTGTACTACTTTGGGATTGACATTTTCTGACAGAAAGAGGGGAATGTAGAATAATGGAGGCAAGTGAACAACTGAAACTCAGATACCATTGAATTTAACTCAGATATCAAGTAAGTCAAATTTAGTTAATTTATTTTCAGAACAGTAATGTAAGAGCCTGCAATATCATCACTTCCGAAGCAGCTTTGTTCCTTACTAAAATTAAGCTAAAGTTCAGCTAGGTAGTGTTAGTTCTCCCAGTGTAATCAAAAGACTTATCCTGGTATTTCTTGCTTGTCTCATGACTCGCTGGTGTAAGTTTAACTGAACAACAGTTCCGTAATCTCATAGTTGTGAGTGAAGATTAGTTCTATGAAAGCACAGAAAATGAAAAAATTGTAAACCAAATTTTAAAATATTATTTGAAAGTGTTGATTACAAAGACCTCGTTGACATACTCTCACAGCAAGCATGTACTTACCCTAAATACCACAAAACCCCATAGAACATAATTTTAAAATTTAATAACACCAACTTTAGAGAAAATAAAATCTATGTAATAATAGCACTTGCTGTATGACTTCTGCAATTTACCAGCTGCGTATTTCTGATGCTTTATTAAGTTCTATTCTTTATACATATTTTAACTGACACACCTGGACCTGTACAGAAGTGGAAAAAAAAAAGAGATATGTTTAAATATACTTCCAAATACTCAAAGGTGTGTCACATCTGTGCAACAAGTACTCCCACAGGAAAACTTTTGTGAAATGTAACCAAAGTTTAATGGGAATAGAAATCTATGAAATACAAAACAAGGTTCAAAGTTTTGGAAATCAGTAAACAGCTGCAGTTAGATTTCTTGAGGAAAAAAGACAGTAGCAATTAAAATACACTGATGGCCATATGCTAGTCCACTTCTTTATGTGTAATGGTATCTTATTCCATCAATAATTGCAGTGACTTCAATGGAGATGATGATCAACAAGATATAGTCAGCTAAGCAGACAATGATTTACACTTTAGAACTATATAGCTTGCAATTTCAGCAATATTTCTGTGACACAGTGACCAAAATCTTGTGAGTTGAACTGTGTGCTCATTTTTTATACCTCAGATGTCTGGTTCATTTGAAAGTTACCTGAACTGTGAACACCTTTCTTAACAATGAATGCAGCATTGTTTCTGAGACAGAGACTTCAAGCCACTGTCTACTTTCAGGTGACTTTTTCTCTGCAGATCTGTAGGAATTCCAAAAATTGTCCTGGAGAGAGAACAGGGCCCTTTATGTAATGGAGTCTTTGTCCTAGTTTATGTAGATTAGACACCCATGGCTGTATAGGTGAAAACTCAAACTAAACATCTAATCTTCTTACAGTATAGATATTTACTTGGGGTTTTTTTTTTGTTTGTTTGTTTGTTTCTTTCTTTCTTTTTTGTTTGTTTGTTTGTTTGTTTGTTTTTCCTGGAGTGTTTATATACTTAACTGCCTAATACACAGACCTGGATAGGCATAGCTCAAATCTCCTCCAGCCTTCATTTATTTTTAGCCAGGACTCCCACTGATACATGACTACCAGGGATTGTACCATTTTGATCATAGGAACTACACCTACTTTCAATTTAAAAGCCAAACCAAACCAAACCAAACCACAAATTTTAAGACATGTTCATTTTCTGGAGAACTCCAGGACTCAAATATAATGCAATTCTGTCCTAAAAGTGATGGGATCAAAGAACCCTGCAATATAGACAGAAGTGTTATATAAGACCACTATGTCTAGAAGAAGCCATGGAGTCAGAAGTTTGAGTACAATTTATTAAAATATCCTTCCCATTAGTCTCTGATCTACACCAAAAAATGCTAAGGATTAATCAAGCTGCTGACAGAATAAGCGTGCTCGGAAATGGAGAAAAAAAAACTGCTACAGATCTGAGCTATCCCATGTAACTGAAACTGCAGATTGGTGTTTAGGCATAAGATTGTAAACTAACATTAGCAGCCATTTGAAAACAGAGACTAAAGGCAATAAACAGCATTTGCAAGCATTACGTACTCAGTAAAATTTCCCAGGACAGAATTGCATTTCAGTCCTCTTGGGCCTATTTCATGAAATTTGAGTTGATTATTTAGTTTTTATAGATCTCAAAGAGACTATAAAATAAATATATGAAAACTGAAGTTTTGTGTTAAAGAACAAGGGCAGGTTAATAGTATTTTCATTGCAATATATTTTATTTCTTTTTCAGATTTTTTTTAACATTTATTCAACAGTTATAAGAAAAACTAAAGCATGTTTTGATGCTGAGAATTTTTAAAGAACAAGTACTTTATTTGTGATAGAAAATATTAAAGAGACTAGCTTGTTCTGAACAAATACATGGATTTACTTTGCAAATAATACATATTTCAGTTCTCAAAGCAAAGACCTAGTGAATGTATTTTAAAGTAGGTGCTTTTAAGCCATTGTGGTTAAACAAGTTTTCTTAAGCCAAGCATGCAGCCCATTAAATTCAACCTTTTACAAATATTTCATAAAACATTCCTATGTAGCTGAAATGCTATCACAGCAGTTAGTAATGTATTGTGATATTACAGTTTCCAGGTAAATGGATCACTGAAGGTAACCACTCAGAACAGAATGTTTTCATCAGTGCATCCTGACTCTGCACTGCAGAGAATATTTCTTAGATGTTTAGTCTTTATTGATTGTAAGTTGGGCTTTGTCAGGGATTCTCAAGAGACTTAGAATCACAGGATGAGTGGGAGACGTCTCAGGAATCTACTATCAGACAGTGAAGACCCTGTTACAAGTCTAGGTTTCATTTGGCTGACACTGTGACTTTGGATGTATCTATATGGCTGAACAGTTTTCAGGTCTGACACCCACCTTTATGTAGTCAGGCTTAGGTTGTAAAATCATTTGGAAATTGTACAGGAAGGCTTTTTGTTCTCAGAAAAAAAAATCTGAAAGTTAAGAAAGAAAATATTCCCTTACTCAACTTTAACATTTTAAACATACAACTTAGCAACAAATTTAGCAGGCTTGTTCTTTAGTCAAATACTGTAATAGTTTTGTTCTCTTTTACAGTTTTAAAAATGAAGTATATTAAGCAAAATGGAATATATAAATATTTATGCTTATTGTAGTTGCCTGATATTAATAATTTATAACCTCAGAAGATACAAATCATGAATGAAACCATTAATTATTTATTAACAGTACCCTACTGATGAGAGGCTAACGGCAATGTTTGAAACAAGCCAGAGTGTATCTTAATAAACTACAAAAACATAGAAATCATACTGCCAGGTGTTTCTGCTTCAGAGATTATAGTTTTACATCATTATTGTATATGCAGCAAATTGAGACACTATTCCTTAATTTTTAACACCTGCCACTTTCCCTATTGATGATTAACAGAAGACAGAAACCAAGCCTCAGTTTAGAGAACTGCAGACTGCTAACTTCCTCCTGTCCTAAGACGGTTCTAATTTATATCAATGCAGACCTCAATATTTCCAGTAATTATGACTTTAAGTAAGATTTTACAAAAGCATGTGCTAAATTCTACTGACTTTGATGCTGATTGGTGCAAAATGTGGAATTTACAAACCATTAAGAAATCATTCAAAGTCATGCCCTGCAATTAAGAAGTAGTCAAGCAATAATAAAATCCAATTAACTGTATGTCTGCATTTAAAATTTTCATCTCAGTCAGAAAAAAGAATACAAAGCTAAGGGTAATAGTGTAGCAGTGCTGTGCTTGGGAACACTTTGGAGAATAAAAAAGTGTAAAGCATAAGAAGAAATAAAGTACAGCAGTCCTCTGTCTCTGCTGGCGTATCATTTCTTACCTTTTTTAACTATTTTAATTAAGAAGTTAATAAAATTCCTGATAGATTTAATGCTCAGCGACAATTGTGAGGCATAAACTGAAATAAAATCCAATGCAGCAAATTTGTAACGTGTAAAAAAATACATCTTTATTGCCTAGTCAACCACAGTAGATTTTTTTTCAGCTTTTTTTTTTTTTTTTACTCCCTGAAGGGAAAGATTGCTGTTTAGAAAAAGATTTAAACTTTAGCCCGCACATATTAACCAGAATTAATGATCTATTTGCTTAGATGCCATATATTACTTCTAGTTTATCCATCCACTGGGTAAACGATAGGCACTACTTGGTCACGATGATAGATTTGAATGCAGGCTGGGACATCAATCAGTGCTGGCAACTGATTAGTTGTTTGTGTCTTTGACAAGCTCTTCCATCTCACTGAATGAAAGCTTGCTGATTGCTCTCACTTCTCTCCACATTCATTGCCCTCCACTGCCACTATATTATATGGTTAATGCTGATGGTGGAAATCCTCCTTGACAGCTAACAGTGAATTTCTCCCATTCCCTTATCATTACATACACGCTATTCCATGTTCCTTTGGGGACTAGAATATCTAATTGAGGTCATCCGTGCCATTAGGTATACAGAGGGCTGGCACAGTAAGGCTGGGACCTGCTGATGAGAAAGCTCTTGTGTATGAGGAAAGTAAAAAGAGGTTCCATAATGGCATGATATGTGTCTGATTGCTCACAAACTAAGACCTGGTTGTTGAATAAGAACAGATTATGAGTATGCAGGAAACTTCCTAAGAATCATGCAGTTGGATGGTTATGCAGCAGGGTAGCTGAACAAGATGTGAAAGGCACGATGGGAAATCCATTGCAGCCAAAGGCAAAATGCAGGAATCTTGGCTGAGATTTTCAACGCTGCTCAGGGAAAGGAGTTGATTCCTACCAACTAATAGTATTTTAAAAGTCTCAACCTTTCACAGTAATAGATTTCACAGAATGGATTTAGCAGATAACTTCAGCATCACTGCATTATCATTATCTTTGCTTTTCTGCAACAGATGGAGGAATATATTAGCTGAAGTATTTGAGGAAATACAGAAAATATGAATGTTGACTTTCTTGACATCCAACATCGTCTGGCATATGTTCGACATGTGTGATTAAGCATCAGGAGGACTGGAACACCAGTAATGAAGATCAGTGATGCTTTAATCGGTTCTAAAGCGCATACTGAGAACAGGACAACAACAACATGCTCTGAAGAGTCTTTTGCTGCTTGCAATAAGAAGTACAAAGTGTATATTTACACATATCTTAGACAATAACAAATGTTGTTTGGAGAAAGCTTTGTGGGGATTTTTTTTGGTGGGGTTTTTTGGGTTTTGGTTTGATTGGTTTTGGTTTTGTTTGCTTTAGGTTTTTTTGGTTTCGTTCGTGTTTTTCCCTGAAATAAACTTTCCAAGTAGGACTTGGGTACAAAACACTGAATACTGTGTTATATACGGAAAAGTAGATTATAATGATGGATATATTATGGGAAAGAAATAGGAATGCTCTTGTAAGTGGTTGAGGTAAACCATTATATAAAACCAACTACAGAAATAAAGACATAAACTTCACAGCATTTCTCAGCTTCAAATGTCAATTCTCTAAATAAAGCAAATAATGTGCCATTTATGAAAGGGGAAAACTAAAGGGGGAAATGGAGGGAGGACCACCCCACATGTGTGAAATCATGCAAATAAGTGCATGAGTTCTCAAGATAACTAAGTAATAATTTAATGCAGGATCACTATCAGATCTACAGTCCTGTTTTCACTGGGAAATAGATACACACAGAAAATATGGTAATGATTAATGATCCTTCTTATTCCAGGCACATGTAGAAAAACAAGCTTAATCATTCACCCACTTTTGTAGATATACTCCACCCCATGCTTGCTTTTTCCTTGCTTATATTCTGGTTGCCCTACCAAGTATACTGGGAAGGAGGATCTCTGCAAAGGGAAAATTATTTGATGGTGATTTCTGGTTTGCCACAGTTCTTTTTAATATATTAGATCATTGAAGGCTATGTAGACCTTCAGAGTAGATTTTCAAGCTACTTGGTAGATTTATACAGACACTTAGTATGATGAGACGGTTGGACAGAGACATTTGCTCTGGTTCACGCAAGCTTTGACAGAGGGTCAGGAAAATAAACTGTATGACTATAAGGGCTTTGGAATATCATTGGCAAAAAACCAAACAATAGAAACTGACAAGATCAGTATTGCAGCAAAGTGAGTTATGCTCAGTAAAACATCAGCTCTTGTCCTGTATCCATTTTTGCACAGCATTAAATAAACACAGATAACAGCCATTCGTATTTGTTGTGCTTTATTACTCAATTGCAGTCAAGGAATTCAAACACTGGGCATTACTGTTCTTTTATTAGATTTATCTTAAAAGAAATCATGGCAACAGTTTTGTACCAGACGTTATTTTCCACACACTTTGCATATTTCAGATCTCCATCAACCCTTTTAGCTGTGCTGAAAGGCCAGGAAATCCTTGAATTCTGCAGCTTGAAATGCTACATCAACCTTGAATCATTACAGCTGCTACATATTTTGCACACTTCCTTGGACACTTGAATCCATTCAAGCTCAGGTTTCAGCCTCTGTGAAGATTCCAATGACATTTTTGAATAGGCAAAAAAGATGTAACTCAAGCAGTTGTTTCATATTCCATTCCATAGCAGCAGCAAAGACTGGTGTCTGCTTTCCCTGCTTTGATGCTCAGCTCTGACGTTCTTTGTAGTAGTCCTGCATGAACCTTTGAAAAGCATCGTTTCTGAAGATGAGATATGTGCGCATGTCTAGCTGGGACAGCTTAATATCGAGGTTTACTGAAAGGATTTGTTCACCCTTTTTGCATTAATTAACAATTAGCTAAGACAACTAATTCATGCCATAGACTACTTCCTATATTGCACTGCATTGCACTGCACTGTACTACCCTGATCTTGGGTATCTAAGACTTACTATTCCAGCTGTTGTGCAAAATGGACAAGATGGAACAGAAGGGAAAGGACCAGCACGTGCCCCAAGACATCTGTCATTTAAATTCCAGGGCAGCCACAATATAGTTCTTTACAACTATTTGTTATTACAATTTGATTAAGAAATAATTCATCTTTTTCTGCAAAAATAGGAAAATACATTTTTCCTGAAGCAATAATTAGCATACAAAGAGTCTTGGTTCCTATATCTTTTGCATGGAAATTCCTTAAAATTCCAAAGGCACATTTATCTCTCTCTGTAATGTGAGTATGTCTGTGAAAAAAAAGTAATTACCAGAGCTATTTTGCAGTTTTGTGTTATTTATTGACTAATGTTTGCAGATTAATAATGGCAGTGGCTCTACATATGTATCTGAGAAAGGAAAATAATTCTACATCCTCTTTGTATCCAACTGATTAAATTAACCTTCTTCTCTGCTCTATCTTATTTAAAGGGGTATTTATTACCTTAAATCTAGATTTCATGTTGGATTAAACTGAAATTATATTAATCATTTTTACTGGCGCTTTTAAAACCTGGCTTAGATTTTAAAAGTATTAAGACAAAGGACAGAAAGTATGTCTTCCCTTCAGCATCACCTCATGGACCCACTATTTATTAACCTATTTTTATGGATGTTGTTGCTGTCATATTAGCAAGATGCTTGGTGATAGTACTTCACACAATCAAGTTAATACTCAACTGTTGTTACAAAACATTGCAGAGAATCATGCACTGGAAAGAGATATTTAGAATGGAAATTTTTCAAGAAGTGATGCACCTTTTTATTATTTAGGTACTCTATGTCGAAAGATCAGAAAGCCTCTTATTATTATATGAAAACAAACAATGATGTACAGTTACTGTTGAAGAAGAAGAGGCATGATATCATTTTAAAGGTTTAATACTGAAGGATCACTGTAACTTTGGAGAGCTACAATAACTTTCACCAGTTAGGTATCAAGCCAGTGTTTTGTTATTAGCTTGGGGTCTAAAAGTAACTGTAAGAAAACCATTTTATTTCATGTGTAAATCAAAAACTTTTGAGAATTATGTTGAATCTGTATTCCCACCTTGTATTCCTGGTTGCTCTCAACCACTACAAATAGAATGGAGAAACAAAAAAAAAAAAAAAAGAAAAGAAGCTATCTCATGCACAGTACAAAGAACAACATCCAGAGCTTAGTTCAAAGGCATCACAATGACAATGTTTTTTTAAAGAACCATTACCGTGA
>KZ505639.1:3151758-3168703 GCA_002844005.1 Limosa lapponica baueri | reverse complement strand
TGCACAGTACAAAGAACAACATCCAGAGCTTAGTTCAAAGGCATCACAATGACAATGTTTTTTTAAAGAACCATTACCGTGATACTATATAGAATTAACATTTGACAAGGTAATGAATGATTTGGTGTCTCTCTGGGAAGACTGGCTGCAGATACAGGTTTACTTTGTACTGAAACTTAAGGAAACTGACATATGTTTCAGTAGTTTCTATCTCTTTCAGTTTATGCTTTGACTGAGACTGGTTTCCAACCCCTCACAGAGATCATATGCCTTTAGAAAATTATTATTGCTGTGTAAGATATAAACATTGAAAAGCAATGTACCAGATCGCACTCCTGTAAAAATCTCTGGGAATGTTGTCCCTGAGTTCACTGAAAGTGATATTATCCCCATGAGTAGTCATATGTATCAATGAACCCTGAAACTGGATTACAGCATAAGTTATCTGAGATAGCCTTTTAAACAGATGCAGTAGCTGAAACTCCCTACATGTTAATTTACAACTGTAATGAATACATCAGATAGTGCATGTTAGAAAGCAGTGTAGTCAACAGTGCTGTTGTAAATTTTATACAGTAGATTGTAGCTATTTTATGTTAATGACAGATCTCTTTTGTTTAACGTTCTTGTGAATGAAAGAAACATTTACAGTACAAAAATTGCATTCTAAAAGCTAACCAACGTCACAATGAGCTACAAAAAAGGCCAGTAGAAGTTTACTAGTCCATAGGGTAATCAGTAAATTATTGTACACAGTGCAAGTGTAGAACTGCTGGAAAATTGCCCCTGTGTGTTTATTCAGAACAATAGCCTTGCCATTATCTCTTTCAGTCTCTAATGTGAGTCAGCCAGCCTGAATCACAGAAATCCTTTTTTATTGGCTTTGATCTTCAACTAGATTCTGGAATACTTATTAAGAGGAAATGTACCAGTTTCAATGGAATTACCTCTCTGAGTAAAGTCTATTTTTCTAAGGCATCTCATTCTAGCTGTACCTTATGTCATTTTCCTTGCTGGGAACAAATCACAATCAACTACAGTACTCGCTTCCCTTCACCTTCAAACACAGAAATACTTCTTTTGCCATTGGTCTATTACATATTGTCAATCAAACACATTGCAATGCCTAAACTGATCTTTTTCTAAATCCTCCTGCTTGTCAGATATCCAGCTGTGCTGATGTCAGAATTGTCAGGAAGTGTCCATAACAAAAAGATTATGCTACCGAAACATCTTTCTATGCAAACTAACTATACCACATAAAGAAGCACAAAATATGTATCTAAATTCCCCCCATATATCTCTCCCGTGATGTATAAATTTTTTAATAAAATTTTCTTCTGCATTGTTAAACACACTAAAATTTCTGATATCAATAACAATGGCTAAAGGGTCAAAATTAGAAAATAAATATTTTCCTTGAGAAATACCCTCATCTGAAACAACTGCTCCTAGAATGATAGCATAATCTAACTTTGACAATAAAACACTTTTAAAAGGAGATAACTGGCAAGGAGAACATGGGGAAGCAAAAACGATAAAATACATCTTCAAGGGCACATACCGGTGATTTTAAGGGGGGTTGTACAATGAAAGTCTTTGTATCTCCTTCACTTATGGAAGAACAGATGGCAGGTGTCATTTGATGGGGGGATTTGAATATAGTAAGGGAGATGCTATGGTTGATAATTTTGGAAGCAGCACACCAATTGTCATACAGAAGATTAGCATGAGAAAAATTAGAAAAAAAAATTAAAGATCAGTTTTACATATATAGCAAAAGGGATCAGAGAAACAGAAAAGTGAAACAGGTCAGAAAACCACAGTAAGCTGTGAAATCCCTTGGCCACATGAGCAAGCCACAAAAGGATAAGCACATACAATGAACAGTCCAGAGCAATGCATTCAAGGCACAAACAAAATGATGCATTTTTCTCCTCTTTTAGTGGAATGGAAAATATTTAGCAAGAGTCATCCATTGTTGAAAGGAGATCAAAAGCTAATAAAATACTGGACTTATGTCATAGAACATCTTTCTTGATACTTTTGAGAGCAGTCATTGCTCCATGGTCTGGGTCAGAACCACAGCCAGGTTTTATCACTGTTAAAGACAGAGCCTGTTGATACTCAAGCTCAAGGTCAGGTTGTTATTTCTAGTAGCCATACGCAAATTATCTCATCATAAAGTGCACAGGAAGCACACCTGAAACTGACAGCAATTGATACTGCTTAAAAGAAGCTAAATATTCAAAGAAATATGGAGAGAAGGGATAGAATTAGCAGCATATAGAAGTCCATGACTTCTGCCTACCCAAATCTTCTGTGGACTTCAAGTGTCACCTAATGGAAATACTAAAGCAGGCTAATTCAATTCCTGGTAAAGCAGTCCTCTATGTCCACCAGCTTTTGGAATGCTATCTTGGAATTACTGCTTTGCAATAGGTAAAATGCAGAGGTTTATTGTGAGGGTTTAAAACTATGAAGTTCTTTGAGAAAAGAATTGGATTGGTAATGAGTAATTTATCTGAATTTTACAGAAGTGACAATTGTTTTCATTCATGCCTCTACAAGAAGGTCAATTTTGCTCTAGAGTGGTTGTCTCCCATAAACACGTAAATATTGAACCTCAGGCGGGACCGTCCCAGGTTCAGATGAATCCAGCTTACCGTACAACAGTTTTCTGTGTGAAAAGGTCACTGAACTCTCTGCTAAACCTTACCATTACGTATGATCCGTGCATCTCTCTCAAAGTACAAATTCTGTATTCAGTGCATAGCTGCAGGCTCACTCTGTATTCCGGAGCCACGAAATTGCTGAAAATGCTTTTTCTTTTGCTCCCATAGGAAGATAAAGCTGCTTCTAACCATGGATTCACAGAGGAACAGATTGGAAGGGACCTCCAGAGATCACCTAATCCAACCCTTTGTTCAAAGTAGGTCTAATTGGATGTGATTGCTGTAGGTCTTGTGCCTCTGAGTCTTGAATACTTCCAGTGATGTAGATCTCACAATCTCTCTGGGTCCTAGCTCCCGTATTTGATTACCCTCATGGTAAAAAGTACTTTTCTTGCATTTCATTGATATTTCTCAGAATCAAATGGCTGTTCATTGCTTTTTGTCCTATCACCATGCAGTTCTAATTGGAGTCTGGCTTCATCTTCTCTGGGTTGTCAACCAGGTAGTTTTAGACACCTATAAGATCTCCCAGAAGCCATCTTTCATCCAAGGTGAACCTGCCAAGCTCCCTAAGACTTTATCTCTCTGGACCCTGAAAGCTTTAACAGATCTTATTGGCCCTGAACAGCCTCATGTGGGGCCTCTGGCACTCCTGTCCATGGGACCCCCATTTCAGCTCAGCTCAGGACCATCTGTTCCTGCCCAAGCAACACCTGTACAAGTGTAAGTTTCCAGCATTCCCTCCGGCCTTACCTCCTCAGCTCCTGGTGGTGTCCATGGGACATTGATTGACAAGGCTCAACTATAGTTTTGCTTAGGGCTATCAGATGTCCCATGTTTTGTTGTGGTTTGGGTTTGTGTTATGGTTTGAGAAAACCCATAACAATTTATTGTTTAGACAATTATTCTATCACCTGATGACCCCTCCCCACCTGGAAAGGGGAATCGGGGAACACAAAGAAACACAAGGGTTGAAATATAAATAGATTTAATAGACTAAGACTAAATAATCAACAATAATACTAAAGAACCAGTATTAATCCCAATACTGATATAAGCTATGCAAGAATTATACTCAGCCAATTCTATCAGCAGGAAGCTGTGGACTCCCAGCAGTGGACAGCAAATGTCGGACACTGCGAGTGCAATGGCTTCAGGAGGAACGGAAGGTCTCAGAGGTCCGGGACCAGGGCAGGGAGTTTTCTGGACCACTGCCATCAAGGGAGAGAGAGCTACACAGCAAACTTTTATAATTTATATTGAATGTGACGTTCATGGTATGAAATAATCCTGTTGGCCAGCCCGGGTCAAATGCCCAGGCCTTGCTTCTCCTCATCCCTGCACTTGGCAAGGCTCGAAAACACTAACCTTGAATCCCACAGAGCCTGGCTGGCTATAAAGTAAATATTTTCACAAATTCAGACACTAGAGTCTTCTAGAAGTGCAATTTTCCCCAACATTAGAAGAAAAGTTAGTCCTGTGTCTCTCAACCCAGGACAGTTTGTTTGTTTGCTTGCTTGTGTTTTTAAAGTTCCAAGATTTTGTTCTACAAGTCTGAAGACTTAATTTCTTTGCTGTGCCCATGCACATTTTTTTCTATAGCTTGCTGTTGTAAGTAATTTTGTTATAGTTTCAGATTCCCCAGACTGTCCCTCTATTTCTTCTGTGTGAGATTTAGCCTTCTCTCAGCCTGCTTTCAGCTGCAAGTCAGTGCCAGGAACGACTTATATCTTGTACCTGTAATGTATGTTACCTGGAAGTGCAGCTTATACTACACTGTATTCAGGCTAAATATAACTGAGTATACTTATGCAGTTATCAAATATATTTAGAAATATAAAAGGTATTCTTGCAGGTATCATGCATAATTGATACCTACTGGTATCTTTGAGCCAATCAGATGGCCCTAGTCTGGAAAGGTTGCTATGTCTCTTGTGGGAGTGGTGGTTGAAGCTCACTCCACCTCTGCTGTACACAAGATAATAGCATTTAATTTTCACCCTTAAGGAATACAAATGTAGCAGGCAACTTTCCTTTCTGTGGCTCAGATATTTCATATAATTTTAAACATTAATTAGTAAATGTCATTTTTAAATTACTCTGATGTTCTAAACATCACAAAGTTAGCCATGAAAAAGAATGACAGCCTTTACTACCTGAATTTACTTCAGGAGATTTATGACTCATGCCTAAGGACTTAAACCACTACTTCATCACTTAAGAGGCTCTCAGTTTCTATGTAGTTCCAGGAGAGGCTTTTTTTCATTATCTATGTTGTAGCAAAAGAGACAGAAATGAGAATACACTCTATGATGCTTAAGTGTCAAAGTGCATTTGTGAAATTGAGCTGAAAACTCAATAGACTCCTATTTAAGAACCGAAAGTAAGTTAATTACTTAATTGATGTATAATACACGGAGTTTAGCATAGGAAGCTCTTAACTGGATAATAGTGTTCATAATTGAAAGAGTAAGCAAAAAAGGACTCCCAGGCTATATGGTGAGTGTACAAGAATGATTGCCTCATCTTTATCACCTCTCAAATATGCATTCATCTCAGTCTTTCTTGTAGTTTCCCAAAACTGCTGATAGAGTATCTAAGATCAATAGGCAGGAGAGGTGAGAAGTCACTGTAGTAGTGGGAAGAATAGGGGGATCAATTTCTTACCACTTTCACCTTCACTAAGAAAACTTACAGAGAACTGTTGGGGAGTAAATAGTATATTCTTTCTGGGAACTCACTATTGTTCTGTCTTTGTCCTTGATTTATTTTTCTCCTTAGCTTCCCCTTGACCTTTACTTAGGTACTGCTGATAGTCAAACATATATTGTTTTAAGATAATGGGAAAGGGTGAAGGAGCTATGTGAAAACAATGTTTATCCAAACCGGTGACTAAAAGCTGCTATTTTCTAACTCTGGTTGTTTTTACTCCTGCTGCTAGCTACTCACGTGAGCCTGATTTACAGGACAGCATCTTATACACACTATAGAGGAAGATCCTAGTTTCTATTGCAAGCCTTCTTCTGTGACAAGAAGTGAAATTGAAATTAATCACACCATAGCTATTACCAGTGTTCAATATTTATACTAGGCTGATGATAGCTTGGACACTACTACTAGAGCTGATTATCAATGTTCCTTAGTAAACTGTATCTCTCCCTGTATGTCTGTCAGTATGCAGAAAACGGTCTTTGCAGTCCATTGATTCCAGTCCTGTTACTTTAAACCTAATCAATATCTGGGAATTGGAAAGAATTATAGAAGTATAAACAAAAGGCAGAAAATAACTTTTCTTTTAAAAATTAATGGTTTACAATTATTTCTGGTGCTGACTGTGGACTAAATAACTACCACAGTAACAAATGAGAAATTATTTATATACACAATATTACAGTGCAGGACAGTACAGCTATCAGCTCTTCATACCCCATGCTGAAGCAGTGGGGCCATTCTACCCAGATGTGCTTTTTTCTTGTCTTATACGTACTTTAAAGACAGCTTCACCCGTGCTATTATTTATGTGCAGCTTCTTTAGATTGTTACACAGCTGTATGTCAGCAAAAGGCCATTTGTGTTACTGGTCCTGGGGCTTCTAGTACCATCCGGTTCCTAGGCTTTACGGACCTCTGCCAGCCTGCTCTCTCAGGGGGACTCTGCTGTGTCTCTGGCAGGTCATTGCTATAGACAGGTTTAGTATTTGTTTAATAGGACATTACTTTACACAATGTTTTAAAGCATATATCTTTATATATGGATGTATATATTCAAATATATGTGTATGTACTTTTTTTTTTTCTCAACTCTTTTTTCTAATACCTATCTAATTACAGCAGTGTTATTGATGAGGGGGGGGTGGTGATGGAGCTGTACCAATCCCTCTCCATCGGTGTTGGTGCGACACTGAAACTTCACTCCCTTCCTTTTGGTCTTCTCTTTTTTTTTTTCCCTAAATCCAATATTTGCTGTCTAGAGCTCTAACCAAGTCTTGCCTAATATCAGTTCCAGAAGGAAAAAAAAAAAAAGAAAGAAATCTTCTATCTTCTGATTCATTTATAAACTTTATTTGCTCAAAATAATGAACAGTACACATACCCATACCCATACCCATACTCATACCCATATCCATATCCATATCCATATCCATATACATGTGCAACCGCTTTCCCACAATTAACTCAAGCTACTGTTTAAACTTAAAGCCAGCTGGATCAAAATTTACAAAAGGAGTATTTACATTTTCAGATAGTGAGCCTAAAAGCATTTAGATGAAGTTAATTTTCCATGGTGTGCATGCTGGAACATTTATCTCTAATAAATGAAAGTGGAAATGTGTCAGAGGATATTGGAAACTATCCTATTAGAGTGACATGCATCAACATAGAAGAGATAAGGAATCACTTATGAAACAAAAAGGAGATAGAAAAGGGTTTACAAGTAACTAACCAGAGAAAAAAACAAAGAAAGAAAAGGGCTCAGTTTTGAAGTTCATTTCTATTTTCTTTGCCCTTTTTCTGTTCTTTTTCTCATCTAGACCATTTAAAATAATGATGTAGAGAGATCAGCAATTACCATGAGGCTTTTATACTTAAATATAAGCTACCTATGTCTCTCTGCCTTTCAACAGATGTCAAGTCAGATGGAGTAAAATAGACGTATGCTGATGACCCAGTAACCTTTGCTTGTGTCACACCTTTCTCATTTTTCTTAGTTACTTTTGTCTCTTTTATTTTCTTCACCTAGCCCTCCAATCATTTTCAATTTTCTTAGGAAAAACTCCTCTTGGGAGTGTCAGTGCAAGATGGCTAAAGGCTACTTTCATGGTTACTGCTCATTGCATTGTGCTCAGCTGAACTATCATGATTTTCATGATTTGTGCTCTCCTGCCCCTTTTTTTTTTTGCCAGAGCATCAGACCTAAAAGTATGAAATAAACACTCCACCCCCCTCTCATGCATGTCCATTTAATTCTATACTTGCAAATCAGACTCTGCAAGCATAATATGATTTGGGAAAACTGAGTTCCATCTTTAAATGTTATCCCCTATTGACAGGTGATGTAAAAACAGAATCACAAGATTAGAAGTTTAATAAATTTATCCATCAGGCTGCTATGTTCTGTCTTTAAAAAAGAAGCCAATAATGCAACACCTAGTCATAATGCAAATCATAATGGTTAAAAAATGAACTAAGTGAATGCATGAAGATACTTTCTGCTATGAAAAGAATTCACTCATAAAATTTCACCTGGGGAATAAGAAGCTGGGACAAAGATTTTCCTTAAAAGTTTTAGCTTAAGGAGATGAGGAGACACATCAATATCCACCAAAAATATGAGGCAAAATGTAGGATAATGTAATAAAACATTAACTATCATTAGTTCTCTGCTTCTGTAAGATCACAGATAACAATGTAAGTATCTATGCATTATCAGCGCCCTGGAGGCCTCATTCTACTGTAACACAGTATATTAGACTGTCTGCAAAGGAAAGGCGGTAGAAGTGGGTAGGCAGGCAAAGCACTGCTGAAATCTAAAATCTCATGTCAAGCAGAGAGATATTCAGAAAGATCCTTAAGTGCTGTTTTTCACAAAGTTTGCAAAGTTCTCCCTTTTCTCACCTGACAAGAGGAAGAGAATTAAAATTATGCAAGATGATCCCTGTTCCCTTGAAATACCTTCTGTAATTTTTTTGTACAGGTGCTTACACTCTAGAACACAGGACATTTTCCTCTTTCTGTTTCCCACAGGATAAAAATAGATTAAAGTGTCAGGATGTTGTGAAAGAACAAAATATATTAATTGCATTTTTCATTTATTTGTTGTTTATTTATTATTTGTTGTGTGCTCTGTTTAAAAACACCTAGGTTCTGCAAGAAAAAAAACATTAAAATAAAGGAAAAATGTACCCTTTCATGTATACTAGTTTGCAGATTCACAGAACTAATAAAGGACAATCTGACATTGATTCCAAATATACAGCAGCCGAACATTTTTCTATCCC
Source organism: Limosa lapponica baueri (assembly GCA_002844005.1). Taxonomy (NCBI): domain Eukaryota; kingdom Metazoa; phylum Chordata; class Aves; order Charadriiformes; family Scolopacidae; genus Limosa; species Limosa lapponica. The sequence continues at coordinate 3,160,030 of KZ505639.1, read as the reverse complement.
TTTTGTGATTTAATAGAGAGTTTTGGTTGCACACTCTTATTCTGTGGCTGTTGGCTATTCATCACCTTTGCATCCCCAGTTCTGAGGCATGTGGCAGCAGTCACACGTTAACTGAACTCATATTGACTTCTGGATTACAGAAATGTCCCGGTTTGAAGTAAAACAGAACCAATTTTCTGTTTAGTAATTTTACATTTTAGCTAGGCCTCTTCTAACTGTCTGAAATAAACAGCATATTGTGGTTCTCAGAATAAGACCAATGTTTGTGCTACATGCCAAGGAGTGGTATGCAGAGAGGCCCTTGGTTATACTTATTGCTATAACAACCAAGGTCAGCCAATTTCGTTATTTGCCCTATTAGAGGGTCGGAAACAGAAAAACGTAGAGTGGTCATACCCGTGGGGAGGAGCGGACAGGACAGGTGACCCAAACCTGACTAACTGGGGTATTCCATCCCATCTGTCCCATGCTCAGTATAAAAGCTGAGGGATCAAAGGGTCAACTCTCTTTCTTGAATGGCCAACATCTGAGGAGGACCCTGTCTGTTCATCTGCCTTTGATACCGATCTGTGTGTTCCTGACTCCAGAGCTGGAACCCAGTTCCCATGTGTCGCTGAGTCCAGACAGGGACTTTCCCAGTGCCTGCCGGTGATGTGACTGTCATCCTGGGAGCTTGATACAGTTTTGTATATATTGTATCTATTTCATTATTTTTTTTATTATTATTATTTTAATATTAATTCTTCATTAACGTAGTTTAGTTCATTTTAAACTTCTAAATCTCCTTATCTCTTCCTCTCCTCTCTTTTGGGGGTGGGGCAGGGCCATCTGTCAGTCTGGTTTTGGTAAATTTGGCCGAAACCACAAGAAGAAAGCAAAGTGCAAGTGGAATTTTTAACACAATTACGCTCACTATAAAAATTATAATAATAAAAAAGACAAACGGTGGAGTTCTATATCAAATGGAACACATAGTGAGTGTCTACAATGGTATAGAGGAACTTTGTTTGACAAATAAAATAAAATTCTCTCTTGCTACATGCAAAGATGAACCAGAAAAATGTTTGCTTCTCTGTCACTGAATTTCCTCTCTTGCTTTTCCTTGTTGGGCTCCTTGTAGACACTACAGTGTCTTCCTTCTGACCTGAAACATTTTATTTTTGTGAATGGTACCCAACAGAACTCTAAATTTATCCTTATTTGAGGATCTTTCTCTACTTATCCTTACAATAATTACTTATTATGTTAAAATAATATTTTCATATAACAATAGTCTCACATTCAGAATTCTTACCATTACAAATTTATATTATTTTTCTGTCTCAAGAAATATAGGTTTATGACAGCGATTGTCTATGACCTAGAAAATTATCGGTAAAATTACTGTTAAAAGTCACCATACTGTTGAAATGTTAGGTAGTATTTGAAAGAACTCACCACACTACTCTGAGTGATTTATCTTAAACATCAGTCCTTTTGTTCTGATTGTAATATTGAATATTCAGTATTCAGTTTTAAGGGTAAGTGAACTTCAGCATTGACCAAATCTTTACAGATGAAGGAAAAATAAGTGTGATATCATATATACAAATATAGGCAGTCTATTCAGACCAGTTTAAAAAAAAAAATAATCTGTGGTCCTAATCTTGAAATGTGATTTTTTTTATCAAGAAGTGACAAAAATTTCCTGATTCTCTTTTTTTTTTTTTATTTATGAAATGGGAATCCAGAGCTATTTCCTAATGTACAGCATTGGAACTGTGATTTTCTTTTAGAATTTCTGTGCACTTGACTGCTGAATGTGGCCGCTTGTGATCTCGGTCCCAAACAAATCAATGCTAAACATACTTTACCAGGTACATTGCAAAGAAACATGCAACTGGATGCATGTATATCTTTCTGTAGAGTTGTATAGTGAAAAAGACATAATGGAATATGATTGTGTGGCTGGTTGACTGTGGCTGGATGCCAGATGCCCACCAATGCACTCTATCACTCCACTTCCTCAGGTGAACAGGGGAAATAAAATACAAAAAAAGGCTCATAGGTCAAGATAAGGACAGAGAGATCACCCACCAATTACTGTCACAGGCAGAGCAGGCTTGAGTTGGGGAAATTAATTTAATTTATTGCCAATCAAAATCAGAGCAGGATGATGAGAAATAGAAGCAAATCTTAAAACACCTTCCCCCTACTGCTCTCTTCTTCCGGAGCTCAACTTTACTCACGATTTTTTCTACCTCATCCCCTCTCCAGTTGAATGGGGGTTGCAGTCAGCTTACCCCACATTGTCTTTGCCATTCTTTCTTCCTCACACTCTTGCTGTGCTCCAGTGTGGGGTCACTCACATGGGAGACAGTCATTTATGAACCTCTCCAATGTGAACCCTTCCCATGGGCAGTAGTTCTTCACTAACTGCTCCACCGTGGGTCTTTTCCATGGGGTGCAGTCCTTCAGGAACAGACTGCTCCAGTGTGGGTTCCCCCATGGGGTCATGATTCTTGCCAGAAAACCTGCTCCAACATAGGTTGCTCTCCCCACAAGTCTGCTCCAGTGCATGTTCTCCACAGGGTCCCAGCCTGCTTCAGGCATCCACCTGCTTTACCATGGGGTCCTCCATGAACCACCTCCTGCAGGTGGATATCTGCTCTACCATGGACGTCCATAGGCTGCAGGGTGACAACCTGCCTCATCATGGTCTTAACCATGGCTGCAGCGGAATCTCTGCTCTGGTACCTGGAGCACTTCCTCCACCTCCTTCTTCACTGACCTTACTGTCTGCAGAGTTGTTGCTCTCACATGTACTCCATTCTCTCTTTGGCTGCAATTGCTGTTGTGCAGCAATTTCTTCCCCTTCTTAAATATGTTATTACAGATGCACTACCTTTGTCACTGATTGGCTTGGCCTTGGGCAGCAGCAGTTCCATCTTCGAGCTGGCTGGTATTGGATTTATTGGTCATAGAGAAGCTTCTAGCAGCTTCTCACAGAAACCACCTCTGTAGCTATCAAAACATTGCCACACAAACCTAATATAGATGTTTCTAAAACATTTTTAACATTTTAAAGTATTTATTCTTCATTTTTTGGTGGACATCGTTGACCACATGAAGACTTAATAGCAAGTATGTTATAATCTTTTTTCCTCTTTTTTTTTTTTTTTTTTTTCCCCCGGAAATAGGACTATTAGACTTAAAAATGATAAGGCAGAATTAGAAAATAGAAAGTGTATGTGGAATATAAACTATAATGACCTTGAAAACTTGTTGCAGTTTTCACATCTCAATATGCAGAATGTTGTTGACAAACAATTATTCATCTATAGAACGTAAATGACATTTTTCTTGAGGGAAATCATTATTCCTTATAGGATACTGTACTATCTTATAAAGAAAAACTGACCCTTTCTGTGATTTGCTCTCTTCCTCCCCTCTGCCTTTATGCTCAAAAACTTAAACATGGCAAAATAGAGCCTAACTCATAACTTGACTCTGATACCTTAACCTGTTACACTTTTTTCTTTCACAAAGACAGAAGAAAAATTATGGCTGGACTTCTAAAATTTTTTAGGTTGACTTTTTACCTTTCCTTAAAAGAAATCTCATGGTTGATGTTTACTACAGACTGCCTGACAAAGGGGAGCCTGTTGATGAAGTGTTCTTATTTCCACTACAGGAAGCATCACACTCACAAGCTCTGATCCTGCTGGGAACTTCTGTCACCCTGACAATGCTGGAAAAGCAGCATAGCAAGGTGTAAGTGTCCAGGAGAGTCTTGGAGAGCATTAAGGTTATCTTCTTCATGTAGGTTGATAGACAGCCAAAACAGAAGAGAAGTGTTGTAGGACCTGTTGCTCATCAACGCAGAAAAAATGTCAAGATTAGTGGCAGACATGGTAGTATTCACAATCTAGAGGGATATGGACTAGGTGAAGACGAAAGTTAGGACACTGAATTTTAGGAGAGTAAGCTTTCAGTTGTTTGCAGAATTAGCAAATTGTTACCCATTGCAGGAGAAGATCAGGTTCAAGATAACCTGAGGAACCTGAACATACACAAGTCTGTGGGACCTGATGAAATGCATCCCAGGGTCCTAAAAGACTGGCAAATGAAGTTGCTAAGCCACTCTCCACCACATTTGGCCTTTGACACAGTCCCCTACAACATTCTTCTCTCTAAACTGGAGAGATATAGATTTTATGGGCGGACTGTTCAGTGGATGAGGAATTGGTTAGATGGTCGTAATGACAGGGTAGTCGTCAACAGCTCAATGTCTAGATGGAGATTGATGACGAGAGGCATCCCTCAGGGGTCTGTACTGGGACCAGTACTTTTTAATATCTGCATCAGTGAGAGGCAGTGGAAGCGTGTGCAGCCTCAGGAAGTTTGCTGATGACACCAAGCTGAGTGGAGCAGTTGATATGCTTGAGGGAAGGGGTGCCATTCAGAGGGACCTGGTCAGGCTTGAGGACTGGACCTGTGAGAAACCTCATGAAGTTCAACAAAGTCAAGGGCAAGGTTCTGCACCTGGATTGGGGCAACCCCCAGCACAAATAGAGATTGAGTGGAGAACGGCTGGAGAGCAGCCCCAAGGAGAAGGACTTGGCGGTGTTGACTGACGAGAAGCTCAACATGAGCCAGCAATGTGTGCTTGTAGCCCAGGAGGCCAACCTGCTGGAGTCCTCACTAAAAGAAAGTTGGAGCAGGTCCAGAGGAGGATCAAAGGGTTGGAACACCTCTCCTATGAAGAAAAGCTGAGAGAGTGGGGTTTGTGCAGCCTGGAGAGAGAAGGCTCTGCGGAGACCTTATTGCGGCCTTTCAATATACAAGGGGGGCTTATAAGAAAGATAGCAAGAGACTTTTTACTATGGCATGTAGTGACAGCACAAGGGGCAACAGCTTTAAACTGAAAGAGGGTAGTTTTAGATTAGACCTAAGGAAGAAATGTTTTATGGTGAGGGTGGTGACACACTGGAATAGGCTTCCCAGAGAAGTTGTGGATGCCCCACAACTGGAAGTACTCAAAGTCAGGTTGGATGAGGCTTTGAGCAAGGTGATCTAGCAAAAGATATCTCTGATCATGACAGAGGGGTTGGACTAGATGATCTTTGATGGTCCCTTCAACCCAAACCGTTCTATGATTCTGTGATCCTATGAATTTCTACTTTGTCGTACACCTTTCATTTCATTGTTGCTGAAGTTTTTCATTTTATTTTAATTGTCTTCAATAAGTCTACATTTCACATTCTTCTTTGAACTCCACAGTTACTTCTGTGACTCTTCATAACTGCAATTATACTCATGCTTTCTCTACCATAATAATGCTAAGAATGATGAAAGTAAAAAAAAAAAACAACACCACACACCAAACACACGTGAAACAAAACCAAAACCCAAAATACCTCTTTTTTTTTTTTTGCCCTGGAAGTAGATTTCCCTTGCTTATACACTAAACCCAGGAATCTTGATTGATGCCAAAATTGCAGTCAGGGAATACTACTGCAAAACGAAGTTAGTTTGGTAGTTTCATGTTTTCAGTTTGGACTATCTAATCTGCTCATAAACCTTTCAGCTTTTGAATATTTCTTTATTGATAATAAGGCACTTCTGTCTTGGGAGTACAATCTTTTTTTTCTTTTTTTGTTTCTGAAAAAGTTTTTTCTATCAAGAGAATTATTGTTTTCTGCAGACTCGGGGTACTGACTCTAGGCCTTAGCAATTTCTTTCATGAACAACGTCTGGCTCTCTTGACCTTACCTGAATGTCATTAACCTCCATTAGGCAAGAATACAGCCTTGCCATTTGAACTCTACAACAAAACTAATACCTGTATCTTATTTAAAAGTATCTGAAACTGGTATGTATTATAGGACATCACTACACCTTAGCTTGAACACTTCATTACATGCTATCCTGAACATCAGTGTCCATTGGAAACACATTTTTCATCATGCAAATAAATTTGAAAGGTGAGATATTTGTTCTTATTTTAAAACACATTATGTCAGTCTGGTCAGACAGCATTGTTTTATGTGATATTCTGCTACCTCTGTTTCCATAACTCAAGCATTAGTACTTCATAGTTAGAAATTATCTAAAGTCTAAGTATAAGGTGTAAGATATAGGTTTTACGTCTGGGCAGAGTTTGTGAAAATAGCACAAGAAAATTTTCCTGAAGACTACTGTGGCTAGTAGTTTAGCTGAAGTGTGGCTAGTGCCTTTATGTCACAGTAGAATATACTGCTACTCAGGTCTCTAAATTTGCAAAGAATCTATGTCTTGATACTACTTGAAATCCTTGGGGAAAATATTCTTATTTGCCCTTAGATTTTGCAGATGCTTCCTCAGACATCATAGTTTACTAGAGAACTGGGTTTGTGCAAATGAAAAATCAATGTTATATATTTTCCATTAAACAATGGAGTTGTGTCCATAAGGGAAAGAGACTAGAAAAGAAGGCAAGGCAAGGCAAGAACTCAGACTTGAACACAGTTTCAAAACTCTAAACTGAGTATACTCAGTGTACTCCCCTGACTTCTTTCAGGAAACACAAATATGAAAACAGGCATTTCTACTTTGTCCTAGCTATGCAGATTATAAGAAAAGGATGTGAAATTAAATGCACGACATCATTAGATTGAAACATAAATGTTAACTTCATTCTGATGTATTCAAAACTAATTAGAGTTTTCCCAAGACAGATTATTAAAACTGCTTGAGATACATAAACAGTTCAAGGGAATTGCTAGTTCATGTGAAATCACGAGTCATTTATTTTACTGAAAGATTTTGCAAAATACCTGTAGGGATTCATACATAGGTGCTGACCAGTGGATAAAAACACTAATTGAAAAAACAAGGACAAGTTCTCAGATGCTCATTAGCTTGAAGTTTCATTTTATGCAGGATTCAGCTAAAGTGACCTTTTCATAGGAACCAGACCAGAAATAGCTTTTATGAATGCTATGTATTCTATAGTCATTTGCAGACATTTTATAAGAACCCCTCACAAATAGTTATTTTAAAGCTTTTGGCTTTAACTGATCTTATTATTAAAAATGTGTAGAAACCCACTGACTAAAAAAAATTACTCGAATTGCCTTTGTCATTATTTGTAAGCTAATGTGGTGCAAAAAAACCCCATTATGCTGTTAAATTATATTCTAATGAAAATTTAACAAGGAGGACATAAATCATGAAATTACATTCTTTTTACAATATCAAACAAGGTACTTGCATAATAACCAAAGTTGTTTTGTTTTTTTTTTCACTTATATACCTCACTGGTGCAATGACTCATTAAATAGCAAACTGAGGCTGAGACCTCCCTTATGTTCCTACCTGTGCAAATCTAGATCTTAACAGAAGATGTATAAAGAAGGTTTAGCCTAGGAGTTTGAATATTCAGTATTACAGGGAAGTGATATAATTTGTAGTGCTGGAGTAAACTAGCAGGAAATTACCAACCCAGTGAAGAAACAAAGGTAATAAGAGAATTATACCTAGGTCCTCTGAACAACTAATATGTGCAAGGTTACAAGCTCCAGGGAAACCTTGTATAGTCATGGGATTATTTAGAGCTACAGCATAGCCTACACCAAGAACAAAGAAGAGAAGGTGTTTAGGTGAATCTAGAAAACTAATGAGACAGTAAAAAGAAAGTTATCTTGAGGAATAGGCCTTGCTTATAACATGTAAAGTAACTTTTGACACTATAAAGCTAGCTTAATTAAATGTCATTAATAATAGAGAAAATGACAAATCAGTGCCAGCATGATGTACAAAACTGGAACTGTTTGTGCCATGGAAGACATAAGTTTGGCACCAAAAAAAAAATCAAAAAAAAAAAAAAGGTTGAATGAAAAGTCTGACATCCTACTACCCAGTAATTGTTCATAGAAGAATGAGATCTCTCTCTAAAATGACTTCACAATTAGCAAGTTCAAAGGATTTTTTTTTTTACACTCCAGAAGCCTTAGATTGCAACTATGTTGTAGAGTAGGAACCTGCTGTTCCTACTGCAGTACAGTAAATACCTGATAATAGAGGGGTACTTCAAAGACCCCAGGAATATATGAAGCAATCCATTTTCTTTTTCAACTTTCTTGTACAAGATAAATTAGAAGATTTTTTTTTCATTCCTTTGTAAAGACAGAAATTTTGGTGTTGTTTTTTATACCCTTACAACAAGTATTACTCCATGAGTGTGGTTAATACTGATAATATATTTGAAAACAATGGCCATATAATTTTTTTTTTTTTCTACAGGTAACAC
>KZ505639.1:3124036-3147868 GCA_002844005.1 Limosa lapponica baueri | reverse complement strand
GATGGGAATACTCTCCACTGGGTTAAAAACTGGCTAGAGGGCCTGGCCCAGAGAGTGGTGGTGAATGGAGTTAAATCCAGTTGGTGGCCAGTCATGAGTGGTGTTCCACAGGGCTCGGTGCTGGGGCCGGTTCTCTTTAACATCTTTATAAATGATCTGGACGATGGGATCGAGTGCACCCTCAGTAAATTCACAGATGACACCAAGCTGGGTGGGAGAGTCGACCTGCTGGAGCGTAGGAAGGCCTTGCAGAGGGATCTAGACAGGCTGGATCAATGGGCTGAGACCAACAGAATGAGTTTCAATAAGGCCAAGTGCCAGGTCTTGCACTTGGGTCACAACAACCCCATGCAGCACTACAGGCTTGGGGAAGAGTGGCTAGAAAGCTGCCCGGCAGAAAAAGATGTGGGGGTGTTTGTCAACAGCAGGCTGAACATGAGCCAGCAGTGTGCCCAGGGGGCCAAGAAGGCCAACAGCATCCTAGCCTGTATCAGGAACAGTGTGGTGAGTAGGACCCGAGAGGTGATCATCCCCCTGTACTCGGCACTGGTGAGGCCCCACCTCTAGTACTGTGTCTTGTTTTGGGCCCCTTACCACAAAAAAGACATTGAGGTGCTGGAGTGGGTCCAGAGAAGGGCAACGAAGCTGATGAGGGGTCTGGAGGATCTTAAAGGCCCCTTCCAACCTAGGCGATTCTGTGATTCTGTATTCATACAAGTTCATTTGGTACAAATTAGAGAAGTCCTCCTTATTTTCTTATGGTTATGAGACCGTAGATTTAGAAATGCAGTACCAATATGTAGTTAGGAATATAGTATCCATTATTCATTACCAATTTTATAGAAAGGATGCTACTACAGCCACTGTGTTTGTTCACCAGGCAATGATTTTAAGAATGTTATTGGGTTGCTTGGGTTTTTTGTAATCAAAGGTAAATAGGAAAACACTGAAGATGAATGCCCTCAAAATGTCTGCCTTTCAATTTGAATTGTTGTATATATTCACAATATCCAGTGATTCAGAGCTAAGACAATGTATTTCTTTCCTAAGGAACATAAGTTTATCCTGTACTTAATCTTCATTTTTTGAAGATAAGACCACCTTTAAACAAAACAGTGAAGAATAGCCACTTGGCATACTATGTAGCAGCTTTCCAAATATAGTTTTGTTGAAATAAAAAAATCTATTATGATATGAAACATTGGTTAATATGAAAAAGCAGACCCTGTCTCCTTTGAATACAGCCTGGAATTCTATAGTCTTATTTTTTGTTTGTTGTTTTTTTTTTTTTATTTTACAGCTCTCTCTCACAACTGTTCTTAGAGAAAAACAAGCTCATTTGTAGATCTCAGACTTCAGAAGAACTTTGTTCTGTATTATTCTCACATTTTTTCAAGTTATAAAGGTGAAATTTAAAGTGTTGAACATCAAGTCATATAATTAAAAAAAAAAGTGGTCTTTAGAACAAGAAAGGATCTTTTAATAACTGTCACAGAATGGCAGTTCAGAAGTGTGACTCTCGCTTCCTAGTCACGTGGTGCTTTCTTCCCATGTTTTATGTGACACCTCCATTAAAGGAAAAGAAAATAATGATTTTGTAAACTGATTCTCTTTGCAAGGAAGAAGGAAAACTCAGTCCCTTCCAATGACAACATATAGTTCTGGTCCACTCTATAGAACTCTTCATCTTTGAAATATCTTACTGAAAAAACTAGGTTAAATACAGCCGCACACTCTCAGACTGGGTTCCTGAGAATATACATATGTTACAGGCCCAAATTTCCTGAGATGATGATCATGTCTCTTTCTAATTTCTGTTATTGTACAGGGGGATAAGTGTTCTGTTTTATTGGCTCTTTGACTTCTGCCCGCATGGTTCTAGCATTTGCAGAGCATTTACCACTTGAAACTGAAGACTCCTGCGTATTTAGCTCTTACATAGAGACAGTGAAGTGGAATACCGAGCAAGTACTTCTATGTATCTTTGAAAAGACATTGTGAAATAAAACAGTGTGGAAATCTTGGAGCAAAATAGGCACAAAACCACACACTAAGAACTGTGCAGATCCATGTAGAGAAAATAAATAACATTTTACAGCTAAGCATATGCTGTATATAAGTTCCCACTCTTCAAAGATATTCAAGGTGACTTAAAATTTGTCTTAACTAGCCAGAAAATTTTCCACTGCAAATTATCAGTTGGAAAGGTAAATATATTTGCACAGGTAGATTTTAGTCACATAAAAATAAAACACTAAAATACATGCAAAAAAAAAAATAAATGCATTAACATTGAAAACATCTCTTTTTTCCAAGATATTTTTGAATAGTCACAATTTATATCTAGTAATACTTCTTTAAATAAAGAATTAAAGTACTTTGTAACAAAAGGAATTGTTAAAAAGGACAGAAAGAACCAAGACTTACTTACAGGACTGAGTGGTAATATCCACAGAATGCCTTTCTGGGTTGTTTCTGACTATTTCCTGCTGACATAAAGCCCTTTCTGAAAAGTTATACTAATAGCCAAAACTGTGGCTGTAGCAGCTCATGGGATTTTAATTTATCTGTCTTTGTCTGGGTCACTCTGTCCTACTCCTCTCTGTATATTCTCTCTGCTGTTTCTTTGGAGAGCACTGAGTAGCCATTACTCATTATTTCTCTTCCAGACTACTTAAACTCTTATTTTTATCAATATTTTACAAGTACTATGATATAATTTTAATCCTTTTCTGTCTCATATGATATAGTCCCTTCAGATATTGAATGATTGCTTAGCTTGAACTCTTGATGAATACCTCAGGAGGGTGACTTAATATTCCTGTAGTCTGTGAAAAGTTATGCACTGTAATAAAGCTAAAAGAGAAAAAGAAATTAAAATAAAAATCTAAATAAACAAACAAAAAAGTGAAATACAGGCCAGATTCTCAGTCATTATAAACTAGCACAAATTCCATACCAAAAGGCAGATACCTATTAATCAGCTGGAAATCCAGTTCCTCACCATAATAAATAATTTGAGGTAAAGGAGCAGCTATACTCTTTTAGAAGGCCTTTTGTTTGAAATATTCAATTAGCAGGATTCCTGTTCAGTTCTTCATACTTACCACCAGGGAAATCTTATAATCTGTAGAACTGTGACATCATTCTATGTTCACATATCAACTTGCATATTTATGAGAATATGTTACCCCAAAGAAACATTCTTGAATACTAACAAATTCACTGCATTGTAGCACTTGAGTCTTTCCAATCTGCCTTATTGATACATGCCTCTACAGCATTTCAGTATCACAGAACTACAAAGTGGATGAAGGTGGTCGGAAGCATTGGAGATCATCTAATACCACCCCTGCTTGTAGCTGGGTTGCTTAGGGATATTTTTAGGCAGGTTTAAATATGTCTAAAGAATGGAGAGTCTACAACCTCTTGGGGTAACCTATGCCAGTCTTTTACCACCCTCATTATTAAAAAAAAAAAAAAATCATCTTATTTTGTGCCCATTGGCGTTTGTCCTGTGTCTGGGTGCCACCAAGAAGTGTCAGGTTCTGTCCTCTATCTACCTGAGCCTTCTTTTCTTCAGGCTGAACAGTCCCAGCTTTCTCAGACTCTCTTCATATAAGTGATGCTCCAGTCCACGAATCATCTTGGCCCTTCAATGAACTGTCTCCAGTATGTCTATGTCTTGCTTGTACTGAAAAGCCCAGAACTGGATACAATACTCTAAAGGTGGCTTCATCTGTGTTCAGTAGAGGGTAAGGATCACCTTCTTTTACCTGCTCGCTCCTCATAAAGCAGCACAGGAAAACATTAGCCCTCTTTGCCACAAGGGCACATTGCTGGCTCTTTTTTAACTGGGTGTTCACCAGAACCCTCTCATCCTTTTCTGCAAAGCTGCTTTCCAGCTGGTTGGCCCACAGCCTGTGCTGGTGTGGGGGATTATTCGTCCCCAGATATGGGACTTTGCACTTACATTTGTTGAATTGCTGGAGGTTCCTCTCAGGTCATCCATCTGGTGCGTCAGCCTCTCCTCCCTGTTTAGTTTAATGTGAAAATTTGCTGAGGGTACATTGCACCCTATCATCTAGATCATTAATTAAGATGTTAAATATCATTAGACCTGGTACTGACCTCCTTCCTGATCTTCCTGGAGATAGGTGTGACATTTGCTTTTTTCCAGTCCTCAGGAACACTGCCTCATCACCATGACCTTTCAAAGGTAACCAAGAGTGGCTTTGCAATGACAGCAACCTCAGCACTCGTAGGTCGCTTCCCAATGACTCCTGTGTGCCCAGTTTATATAGATGTTCCCTAACCTGATATTCCTCCAACAAAGTAAATCTTCCTTGCTCCAGGCTTGCCCATGGGTCTCAGGGACTCAGGGACCAGACCTGAAAGCAGGCCTTACCAGTGAAGAGAAAGGTGAAGAAGGAACAGAGTCTATTGGCCTTTCTTATTTCTTTTGTGATCAGGGCCCTTTCCCCTATCAGCCATAGGCCCTCACTTCTCTCCTCTTCATTTTGCTTCACATCACTCACTGGATTCAACCCTGCACGGCTTTTGGCTTAGCCCATTTTGCCTGCTGGGACAAGTGCATCTGTATTTCTCCTGGGTCTCCTTTCCCTGTGTCCAACTCCTCTATGCTTCTTTTTTTGTTGTTTGAGTTTAGTCAGGAGCTCCATATTCAACCATACAAGCCTCTTCCACCTTTGCTTGACTTCCTGCTCTTCCGGATGGACCATGCCTGAGCTTGGAGGAGTTAATCTTTGAATATGAACCAGCTTTCCTCTCAGGACATCTCCTCTCTTCAGGATTGTATCCCATAGTATTCCTCCAGAGAGGTCTCTGAAGAAGCCAAAGTTGGCTCTCCTGAAGTCCAAGGCTGTGACCCTGCTTTTAGGCTTGTTGCCTCCTCAGCATCCTAAAATCCATCATCTCAGGATTGTCACAGCCAAGGTTATCCCCAGCCTTTACATCCTCAGCCAGTTCATTCTTGTTTGCAAGTGTCAGGTCCAGCAGAACACCTCCACTCATTGGCTCTTCAATCACCTGTGTTGGGAAATTGGCATCAAAGCACTCTAGAAACCTCTTACATTTCTTGTGTACTCCTGTGTTTTCTCTCCAACAGGTATGAGGGCACTTCAGTGCTCCCCACGGGGACAAAGGGCTGTGAAAGTAAAGCTTTTTCCAGCCCCTGAAGACTTCATTTTCTTACTCTTCCTTATCAAGATGATCTGTGGCAGACATCCACCACAATGTCACTTGCTTTGGTCTGCCCGCTAATCTTGGCCTACAAGCTCTCATCTGGCTCATTGTCCATCCCAGGCAGATCTCCATGCATCCGTGCTACTCTCTCACATGAAGAAAATCTCCCTTCTCACCATCCCAGCTCTTCATAAAAGATCCTGTATCCATCCATGACAGCATCCAGTCACATGTGCTACTCCACCACTTTCTATGGTCTCAGTGAGATCCTAGCCCCACAGCTGCACACAGATCTCTGATTACTCATGTGTGCTCACATACTGCGTGCATTAGTGGTGTACATGTACTTCAGATGGACACCCAGTCTTGATATTTCCCAGAAAATGTGTGAGCTGAATTGATACTTCCATCCTGTTCATATTTCCTTATTTGTGTAAATACATTGAGGTGGCCCAACTTCAGCCTTGTTCCATAGATTATAAGGCCTCTCTTACCACATCGGCCTGCATCCTTTGCAAACCCTGACCACTACCTCCTCACTTGATCATAGGTCATAAGGTCCCTTCCCCATCACTCTTAGTTTAAACATTTCCTTAGTAATTGGCCAGCCTGTTGCCTAGGATGTTTTTTGTCCCGCATGGTCAGGTGGATCCTCTTTCTTGCCATGTATTTCTAAGTTGTTCAGATTACTTACACCGGACTTGTCCTTCAACAGATTGCATCAAAACATGACAAGCAGCTTGTTTACAAACAGGAAGAAAAACCATATCTTTATTTTTTCTTGTTTGGCCTAGGATATTCAAGATATAACTAGGGTAGAAGATCAGTGTGCAGAGAAATAATCATATCTGGCTTTTGTTTTCCTTTAAATTAAGGCTTCAGTATAGATAAATGAAAAGTAATAATGCTTTACAACCTTTAGCAAAAGGTGGATAAATGAAATTACTCAGAATTTTTTTGCTTTCATATATTACTAATACAAAAAAGTGTACGGGTTGTTCAACAAGAAAAAAGGAAAACGCTAGATAATAATAAAAATAACACAACCCTAGACACTGCTATCGTTCCATACTGCCTGCGCAGTTCATTGTTCATCATGCTGTAGAAGCTTATAGAAAAATACAGTTGTTCTTGGTTTCTGTACATGTCTCAGATACAAAGAGATTCACAAATTGTTTAGAAATGGATTGTTCCTAATACCGTGCTGTGAAGAAAATGATCACGATCACTGTTTCTATTCCTTAGGCAACTGTACCATTTACCGGTTCAGTGGGCAGCTTCCACTGACTGTCCTGGTCTTGCTGTGGATCTTACAAATAAACTGCATGTTTGCCACATACAAATCCACATGAGTTTTCAAATTTTTGACAATTTGGGAAGATTAAAGTAGCCAAGCTCTTGAGATTGGCTTGTTTGTTTATTCTTCTCAATCCAATCAGGCAAAACTGGCTTAATATAATTTTAAAAGAAAAAGAATGCATATAGAGGCCAAGAAAATTATAATTAATGTCACACTGTGAGAGATCCTGAATGATATATGGTTTGGTGTTAAAACCAACAGACATTCCAGAATTTAAACTTTGTTTTGCTCTGAGGTTTTGGGTCAATCATAATATAAAATAGCAAATATACCTCAGAATCCACATTGACACTAGATGCAAAATCAGCATGTGAAACAAAGATTTGAATCAGCAGAGCGGGGTGCCTGTGACAGAACTAATGAGAAAAAGTGTTTTTTCAAGGGGAAAAAAAAAGCATGATAGCATTTCTCAGCTTAGAAAGACGATTACCACTCACTGTTTTAGTCCCTATGTCAGCAAAACCTCTTCAAATAAAGCTGAAATCAGTGAGAATTTTGCTTTCATTAAGCCTACATGAAAGGTGATTGCATATAATACAATCCCTTGTAAATTACTTCTTTTAGATCTGTCCTGGTCATGGCACATTTGGGAATGGCATGGATCATCAATGTCTGTACTCAGGAAAGATAGCTGATTCTATAGTTATTCACATCTTTAGGTTATCATCAATTACTCAGAAATGTTCAGATTGGTTATTCAGTAACCTCTCTGGAGCTTTACCCAGCAAACAACTGATGATTATACTGAGGCCAGATAACAAACAAACAAACAAACAAAAAATGTAAGTATCAATATTGTTGTCATAATGTTATTTCACCTTTCTTTAATCACTGATAGTCTGAAACATTCTTAATGAAGATGTAGCCTCCTGTAGATTGAAACAAGCAATTTGGTGCTCATAAGTCTTACTGCTGCTGTCTAAGCTCTTTGTAATTATGTGTTACTTAGCAGGGAGGCTAGATAAGCTGTAACTACAGATTTTCAATCAAACTGAAAGAAAATAAGCCTGTATAACTCATAAGATAAAGTGGTTCAGGCATTAGTGAGTTGTACTGTTGCTTTATGAGTGGGATTAAAAAACAACAAAATACAAATGAAAAACAAGATATCAGTCACTCCCACTGGAAATCATAATATAACAGTTAATAATATACATATTGCATTTTAAGTAAGCTGTGAGCTATGGATGTTTTGTTACTGAATTTAAGATCTTATGTTACAATGGAGTACATCATCTTACAGGAATTTTATGGGAGGATAGAAGATTTTTGTTAGCATCAATCCTGATTACAACTAGAGTAATTTAAAAATTAGTAGAAGTTTTCTCTGGTCTGAAGTGAAATCTTCATATTGCTGGTGTTCAACACTTCTAACTTGTAATTTCTAACTTTTCAACTTTTTAACCTAAAGTCAGACAAAACATTTTTGTCTCAAAATTATCCCTGAGAAATACGTGTGTATATATGTATATGCATATCAGTATATGTATTAATATATATGTATTCTTGTGTGTATATAATAATAGAATTTAGTATGCACACATGAATTTTACAGTATAAACATTATACAGTTACTGGATGTACATTTTTTTGACTAAACTGTGACAAATTTTCTGTTTTAAATAAACATTAATAATTCTGACTACTATGACAATAAAATATATAATAATATACCTTTCTAAAAACATGCTGACATGCCAGCTTGAGTGCCTCCCAGAGAAATTAGTGCTTGCTACATTTTGTTTGTCCTATTGAAATTGTTTTTGAGTAAGAAGCATGAGTGTAAGGAAAAAGCTTAAAGAAATACCAATGCAAATGAACGCATTTATTTCTATTTCAGGATGAATGAAAAGGCCACATAAAGAGATGTAAAATGCCCTTTCCTTCTCCATGCAGGTGTTAAATCACACCACAGCTGGATTGGCAGCAGTATAAAACTGTCAATTTCTTTGAATGGGTGTGAGAGGAGATGGGAGAAATCTTCAGTCATCAGTTGCTCCTTACAAACCACAGTGCTTAGCTGCCAGAATATGCAGTCTCTTGCTGAGCAGTGTCTGACTCCACTTCTAACTCCTCTAGTTAAAGAAGAATAAAATCAGTGAGAGAGCTGGCATGCAATAGGTCGTCGCTCTGAGAACCCAGTTAAGTTAAAGGAAGGTCATGTCAGAGACAGTGCTGGAAATTTTCATTTCTGTGGGGAGAGGAGGTGCTGGACTGAGCTTTGTGCTGTGGTAGCCCTGGGTAGCAATGAGGCACTCAGGATTTTCCCAAGAGAGCTGCCAATGGGCAGGTAGGATCTTGAGACCCTGTGTGCTGCAACTGTGAATGCAGAGCAGCCCGGACTGAAGATTTTTGCAAGACTTGTTTAGGGTGGTGTTCCTTTCTTGCTATCAGAAATTCATACAGTTGAAGCACAGACCACCCCTTGGAAGTGGGCCACAGACTGAGTGAGGCTATCTTAAGTAAGACACATGTCTGTGAGTTGTCAGAATTCAAGGTTACCCTGTCCTTATGTTTTGAAGACTGCAACACGTAGCACACCCTTTCTAAAAGACAGGGGTACCAGCACACATATATCCCTGTACTCACCTACCATTAGTTTTACCATCACACATTATCTTCTTATATAAATGTCTTGGTCATTGATAACATATCAGTTAATTTATTTAAAATATCGTAAGCAAAGACTCAATATAAATGTTATTAATTTATGTCTCTTTGTCAAATATGTTCATATGAAAAAATAATATACTGCTTGTACCCAAACAATCTGCAAGTATAGTATAATACTAAGAAAAATACCTATAATGATACCTCTCTCCAAAAAGAAAGAACAAGGATAAGGTGGTAATCATAATTTAAACTCATGAGATCATGCTGTAAAGATAAAAGAAATTAAAAGATAAAACGAAAAGATGAAAACTGAGAAAAGAAAGCTCAGTTGAAGTTCACTGAGACTGTCTGAGAACCTCAGTGTGAAAAATCAAAAGCCACATAAAAGCCAGCCTTTGCACATTTTTATCATAATTATATACAGGTTAGATAAGCTATAACCTGAAATCAGCCTGACTTAAATTAACCACATTAAAGAACTATTGTTTCCAAAATATGAAGTGAATAATATCACATTTTATATAGTCTTTTCCTTGTCATTATTTATATATTGTTCAAGAAGATCTGTTAACGCCCTTCTGGTTGAAACCAAGGACTGTTTCATTAGTTCTGGAACTGGTAGAAGTGGTGAACTTCCTTGGAAGGAAAAGAAAAGTTTTAGAGTCTTTCTCAGCAGTGTTTTTACTGTTTCAGAAATATGGTTCATGTCACTGTCTTCTCTATACTGATGATTTGAACTAAGGTGTCAATTTTCAAGGCAAAAACTTCTGTAATACAGATGTCTGTCTACTGGAAGCTAGACTGAAACCAGTAACTTATTTTAGGTAAACTTGTCAGAAAAATATTTACAACCTTTGCTTGCTCCTGGCTTATACTTCATTTACATTGCTAATTAAGGCTTGAAAAGATACGGATCTTTAAAAATACATTCCTACAGCTCATTCAGTCAAGAACAATATATATTTAAGACAACATTTTGCTCCGTTTTGATTTCCACACTAATAAAAAATACACAGTTCAGAATAGCCTTCCCATTTTTCCAGCCTTTGAGTTCTCTGAGACTGCTAGGAAAAAATACAGCAATAATGGCAGGTTAGCTGGGAAATCCAGGCAATAAACTTGTCATCCTGGAATCCCTTTATCTTTCCTGCTTTTTGATGAGAAGATCTCAATTTAAATTGCTGCATTTTCTCCATCTATATATTAATCTCTAAATGATACATTATAGTTAAGAGCCCTCAGTATTTCATATTAGTGACTGTTTGTCACACACTATTTAAAATGAAGATATTATTAGTCTTAGTGACATTTCAGTTCCCAATATCCTAATTGACAGGTTTTGGGATTTATGAGTGTATATTGTCTACATCAAATTGAGCATTCTTTTACATGGTGTAAATGTTTCATGATAAGATCTATGCTCTCTTTAATGTCCTTGGGGACAGTTAAGATTACAGTTTACAAATAATGGATTTTGTTAAGACTTTGTATATGTTTCATGTTATCACACATCAAATTTTATGATAATGAGTAGTAAGAGCTTGTGTATGAACTCTGGTTTTTGGTCTAAGTGCATTGAAAGGGACACAAATCACATATATAATAATCAGTTGCTAAAATAATATGTCTCTGCATGAGTAAGGAATCCTATATTGCTGTGCAAAAGTTATTGGAGAGTATAGTTTTCTAGGTTTAAAGTAATGAAAACACATTTTTAGTCACACTTTTCAGTGTAATAGGGAGTTTGGGGAACATTGTCAGCCATCAAGCAAAGGTTGTGTCCCTTATGTTCAGCAGTTGTGTCACTGCTGAAATAATATATTTAGTATCTCTGCCCTGTGCTTGTGGCAATTTACAGTAAAAGACATATAGTTTGGCAAATGTGAACTAAACTAAGAGTATTTTTTTCTGAGCATTTCATGCATAACTTTGTTCTTGTAAGTTATAAAAGAGTAATCTCTGAACTCATTGTGTTTATCTCAGTAATTATTGTAGCATGATGGCTGCTGACCCATGGAGTAAACTGCTAACTGCTGAAGATGTGCTGTCTACCTGACACCAATTCTGAGGAGTTTAGCTCAAGCTGTAGCTTTTGTCTCCATTGACTGTTCATCCCCATGGACCAAGATCCTGACAACAGCTGGCATTCACTGTGTGCACACGCTCCTGGATCACATCTTCTGGTGTATTTTCATTCAAAAGTATTTAAGTCATGTGCTTCAAGATCACTCCACAATGCAAAACAGAGCGCAATATGTAGGAACTGGATAATGCATTTAGAAGCTAAAATCTTACACTTTCATATTACTTTTCAAATTATCACCTAGATTGCCCACATTCTCCTCAGTTGTTGCCGTTAAATTTTAACAACTAATCCTCAAGAACAGAGGCATCAGATTACTCTGTTCGATTTTTCTGGATTAAGAAAATATGCCTTAAGTGAGATGGTAAGAATTTATTGTGAGTCAAACTATAGTTTTAAAAGTCTAAGAATTATTTGTCCAGTAATAATACCAAAAGTCCATATTTTCAATTATATAATCTCAGTTACACTTTATACTCTTGTTCTGGGTCTTAATGTCAATGGTATCAGTTGTCTTTGGGAAGAAGATGGGCATACAGAAAGTAATTTTGATGTGGTTTTAGAAACGCAAATTCTCTGTTAGTGGAGTGCGATGTTGATGGTGCATCTTCTTCCTCCTCTTTCTGGGATCACTTTCATACGTTTGCCAACACAGTCTGCTTACCAGCGCTTTCTTCAATGGCTCCTGGTTCCACATTATATCAAATTTACTGTATGTAATTTTACTTGTGAAGGAGACTTATTCTCTGTTTTCTTTCTTACATTTAAAGTTGGTTGTACACAGATCCAAAGGTTACTTTCCTTTAATAAACCAGTAACCCACCATCTGTGACTTGTTCTTACAGACCTGCAGTTTCTGCTTGCATTTCCAAGGCTTTTTTCTTGTGCTCATACTTTTGGGGGTACCACCCTCTTTATTTCCATTAGCCCTCAAGATGTGGTTTCTCAGTGAACAGTTTCAGTGTAAAAAAAAGCTTATGACAATTTTGTTTTACTTTAATGTAAATTGACAGTTCCGAGATCTTGAGTTTATTTAATGCTTCTATTTCAGATTAATTCTTGGTTATTACAGCTTAACACTGGAGAACAGATTTTGCCTTGAGATAAATCGGCACTATTTCATTGATGTCAATCTCATCTAAGATTTCAGCCTGCACATCTTACAATACTCCACCACAGAAAGCCAAATAACTTAAAAATTACAATCAAAGCAAAACTAAAACTGAAACAAAACAAAACAAGACAAAACAAAACAGTTCCTTTTGTGTTTTTTTTTGTGGTTATGTGACCAGAGCTACTGCCAAAAATTTCACACAATTCAGAAATTTTACTGTTCCTTTGAAGCATCGAGGCTTGAGTATTTCTACCTTTTACTTAAACTAAAGATGGGAATAGAATTCTGACCATTATCAGTTTAAGCATTTAAAGAACTGTTGTTCTTTCTGTATAACTTTTCATTGCACATATCCTATGTACAGCTAAAAATTTACCCTAACTAAAACAAGAAGAAAATGTGTCAAAGCATGTGTTAAAAGTACTTTAAAAAACCTTTAAAGAGGAAAGTATGACCATGATTTTTCAAAGTGCACTGACTCAAATACATTTCTACTGGTCTGTAGTAATATTCTCCTTAGTCTAACACATGATGATCAGATTCTTTAGGTATTTCTTTTTTTGTGTGTGTGTATCATTTATTTCTGTTCGTAAGTCACAGTGTTTTACTGTCTATTTACAGAATCTTAGCTATCTGAATTTTTCCTAACCCACATGTAATCTTGCCTATACAATAATTTCACATTAACTCATGCTAATGTATGCATATGCAGAACTTGAAGTTAGAGGGATTTGAAGTGTTATACTAATTATATGGGACTTGAATCCCAAATCATGAACTGTTCAATTCTGTACTTAGGTTATTTGCATACTGTGTCTGTGTAAATGCTGTAGGTTTAGAGCAGCACAGTGTAACATAAAAAAAAAGGCTATGACTTTTTAAAATAAGGTGGCTTCTTCTTTCTTTAAATATATAAATTAATAATCAATATAATTATTATTCTTGCTTAATCATATGAAGATATTATTGTAATTTAGTGTTAATGGTATGGCATCAGTAGACTTACATAATTGTCTTAGTCATAGCTTATGCCCCACAAAGACAACTAAGACTGTTTTGGTTGTTATTTGCTCACAGTGGTAAGATTCAACCTGGAGTAGATTAGGAGAGCCCTGTTTTAAATATGACACTACTGCCAAAGACATGAATGAAGTTTAAACACAGACTTCGTTATGGTCTAGATATTATAAGATCGTGCATCTTATTTATTCTTTGATTGGTGCATGGGATGACTGGTAATTAACAAGGTCCATGAATCTTGGCAATGTGGTTGTGATTTAAAGTTCATAATAAAAATCAACTTGAAAGTAAATGAGAAAAGGACTTTTCAGGCTGCAAAAGACTTGTCTGTTTAATCTACTCTGTGAGGCTACAAGTATCACAGCAACCCCTCTTTGTCAGAACTTTTGATGTCTCCTCGAGGCCCTCTTACCCTTGTAGTGGGGACTGAAAATGAACACACATTGACCACAGTGAAGTAACAGAAATTCAAGGTATGAAGCTTTCTTAAAAACAAAAAGAACACACAAACAAATAAAGAGCTATCAAAATGAAGAAGAAGAGGCAGAAGAAGGAGAGAAGGAGAAAGAGGAGGAGGAGGAAGAGAAAGCAGAGGAGGAGAAAAAGAAGAAAGAAAACACTTAAGAAAATAAGTAGAAATTCTTGTTAAAAGGTTTTCATGAGACAGGGACTTCTGAGTCCTACAAAGAGCCCTAAAAGAAGGTCATCAGTGAAGGTGTCTAGATAATGTTTTACCTCTAAAAATTCTTGACTGATCTTTTTGCCCTTATAATAATCTCATGAAAAGTTTGCCCAGTCTTTCACATAGACCTAGAGTGAATGGCTCTCCAAAACAATCTTCCTAGTATTGAGTACTCCCAGCTCTCATTAATCTCATGGTTCATGGCTAGATGGACTGGGCCACTGATCTTCATATGCCAAAAATAACGTTACAAAATTATACACACATTTCACATATTCACTTTTAAAAAGTGAACCGTAAGGCCAAGAGTTTCCATTAATGTTCCAAATATGGAAATCACCAGCTGCCATGTTGATTCATCAGAATCAGCTTCACAACAAGTTAGTTCTCTGGTGTGTAGTAACCATAGTGTTGAATACAAGGGCAAAACTCCCATTTACCTCAGAAGAACCTAGATTTTAAACACTAATGTTCAGATAGGCTTTCTCTGTTCCTAAAATATGACATGTATTTTGCTGTGCTATGGGAAAGTGAAAATAAATGTAACCTCCAAGTGGGTTGGTGATTGTTTATATTGATTATATAAAATGTATGTATAACATACTAGATCAGTAGACCATAGACTATACTGTTTTAGTGTAATAGGTGAAAGAAAAAGGATTACTTTAAGACTTACAACTGAAGTTGCATTTGATATCTTTCATATCGACATCACTTTGCATTGCATAATGGGCACACTTAAATATACGATGTTTACAAATGAGAAACACATCCTCCATATTTCTCCTTAGGTGATTTTATTATTAATACCTTGTGTGCAGGTCTAGCTGTTTTATGACAGCTCTAGCAGTAATACATATGAGTAATATTGGATCTGACGTTGAATTGTGTAGATGTAGGACTGGAGTCTGGCAGTTATTCGTTCGCTCATTAACAAAAATTTATAAAGTGACAGGGAAGCAGTAACACTGGGAAAGATAAATAGCACAGCAGAAAAAGTAGCAGGAGAAAGGCAGGAGTAACACAGTATTATTCAGTACTGTCTTGAATATGCTGCCCCTAACCTTAGTTATTTAATTGTTTAGAAAGAGAAATATGCTGAAACTTCTTGGCATATTACCTCCATATTTTAGTCTAGATGCTTATATGAGACAATAATGTCTACTATTAAAAATATTTTCTCTTTGCACTAGTATACACAGCTAATAATTTAACTGTTTTTTGCTTTTGTGGTATTCACTTTCCCCTCAACCCCCCCGCCCACTCCCCCCCAAAAAATAATCTCAACCTAAAACCCAACAAACCAAACCCAAAACATTTTGTAGAAAATGTAATTTACATCAGCAAACCATTTTAAATTAAAATCTCCTCCTGAATCAGAACACTAGAATATTAACCATCCCATTATCTTAATGGACCGACACACGTGCAAATCCTGAACTAGAGGTAGAATATAGCATTTAAAAAAATTCTGCCATGGTTAAATGCTCTGGTAATACTAAAGATGAAAGGAAATTGCCATTTAATTTTCCTGGAATCCTTTTGTTAGTTTGTGGGAAACTTCAGTGTTACATAGCAGAGGGTGAACTCATGGACACTTCAGTGGCATGATTTCCATGATTTAGCATAACACTGAAGTCAGGTAGGATCTGTATAGAAGGCAAAAGACACACATTTATGAGCCTTCATTTCTTAAAGCATAACAAAAATGTAAGAGTAATATTAAATATCTGTAATTTTACAAAGAGGTGTCATCAGTAGCATGTCCATTACTGATGTTCAATTTTAGCATCCTTAATAAAAGATTAGAAATTAAGATATCATGGATTCATTAAAATTCTATAAATCCAAATTAATTCACATTTTATGTCTTAGATAAATGAACTAGATAATTACATATTTGAGAGAAATAATAATAATAAAGCTGTTGGTAGGGAAATACATATTGTGGTCATGCTGAAAAATGAAAACCAGGAAAAATAGTTATAAAGGTAGATCCTTCATTATTTGAAGCATGAAAGGAACACAATTTCTTATGGTCATAACCCTGTAAATTGCACCAAAAACCTGGGTATAGCTTAGCTATGCAATGATAAAGGCAATACTTCCATTGTGACTAGCCTGAGAACAGAAACAAAGCTCACTAAAGTTTCTCGTTGAGAGAAAGAAAGGGGGAAAAATGTTTACACATATACATACTTACTGGTATGTATGTACCTAGTGGTACTTGAAACCTAAATAACAAATACATACACATATGAGCCCATATGCATACATATGTTTTATAGATAAATATATATATATAAATTTCGCATACACATAGGTATGTACATATACATGCATATACATGTATACGCATATAGATGCATGTATATATTTGTATAGTCTATGCGTATAAGTGTATATACACACACATTGCCTTAATTATCTCCTTTTTCATGCTAAGACATTTATTATTTCATTATTAATTTCATTGTTTACTGCATACACTTTATATATCTAGGGATCTAGCTCTGAATTTCCACAGTGCCACAGTTTTGTTTGTTTGGATGGTTTTGGCTTTTGTTGATTTGTTTTGTTTTGTTCTTCTTGATTTTAATTCCAATTTGTTTTACAATTATAGTGTAACCTTGTGTTTTGTTTCATGATTTTTTGTGATCTATCTTTAATTTCACTTAACTCAGTTGTTCCGTTTGTTTCTCTAGTAGAGGAAGCTTGGAAAGCCCTGTCTTTCTTCTGGGAGTAAGAATGAACACCCAATTAACAGAATATATGCAATATATTCTGCTGTTGCAGAGCCTCAGGATCTTCTATCTCAGTTTTTAACTTTTTCTCCCAGCTTTCCAATACCTACTTGTGCATTTGCTATATAATCCATATATTTTATTTTCTTATATTTCCACACTGATATGGCGAGCTATCTATATGTCTAGTTCACGTAAGGTTTTTCCTGCTTTCCCCCAGACTATTTTTGGAGAAATCCAACCTGAACTGGTTTCCTCTGCTCAGGTTTTCAATAACAGACCTGAGGGCAGATAAAATCATCTGCAATAGTCATGAAAGCAATATTGCCTCTGTATGATTACACGTATATGTATGTACAAGTCATGCATTATTTCATATGTTAAGGGCCTTTGTTTTTCATGTATTGGTGGGGTTTGTTTGCTTGTTTATTTTTTTTTACATAGTAGATTATACAGATCTTGCTTCACATTGAAGTGCTTAGAGGCTAGATTAATGTCTATCCACCAAGTACACCTGGATTCCAGCCCAGATTTAGATTTAGATTATGCTCTGCCAGTTCCTATACAGTAGGAAATAAGGCATTTCATCTGGTACACCCAGTTCTACTGACTGTATGTTTATTTAATAAGCAGGTATCTACTGGTAACTGGATCCTAAATTTGGGCCTGGTGGAGACTCTTCTCTGCATGTAGAAGTCTTAAAATGAAGTTGCAAGAAGTAGTGTATGCTTATAATGTTGTTTTTCCACAGCAAATTTTCCAGAGACTAAGTAAACTGCATTTTCCAAAGCATAGGAGTAACTACTGTTCCTTCCGCAGAAGGAATGGATGAACAAAGCATCTCACCTTTGAGAACCAATGCCTCCTGTGAATACTGCCTGGTAGTCCTCTGAATGTACTATCCAAAGGTCAAGCATGGCCCTTCCTTTACTGATTAACTGTTTTCTCTACAATAGAGAAAAAAAGAAAGGAGAGGAGGGGAGGGGAGGGAAGGGAAGGGAAGGGAAGGGAAGGGAAGGGAAGGGAAGGGAAGGGAAGGGAAGGGAAGGGAAGGGAAGGGAAGGGAAGGGAAGGGAAGGGAAGGGAAGAAAAACAGAAAAGAAAAGCGTCATCCGACTTAAGTGGTCTCTCTGCAACCTTTGATCAGAATGCAGATTTTGTGGATTTTGTTGTTTTGTTGGCTTCTCTTTTACTGTAATTCAAACTCCTTTTGGTTTCGAAAACTTTCTCAACTTTTCATAGGCCCCATCTACCTGAAGCTGGAAAAGAGGTTATATCAGTCACAGACATTAATATCAATGTATTTCCACAAACCAACTGCTGAGACAGTAACACTTACTACTAGTGTCAGAAGACATACTGATTTTCTCAGTGAGATCAATATTACCAAAGAAATTACCAATTAAATGATGCTAAACAACACAGCAGGTTGCCAGACATCTTGGTAACTTTAGAGTTAACAGAGGTGTGTTAAGCTTGTGATAAACTCAAAAGAGAAACAGCAGAAAGTCACTCATTATGTCTCCATCAAGAACTCATACTTGAAAGACTACAAGGTAAATCTTCTCATGTCTATTAAGCTGCTTGAAGGAATCATTAAGAAAAGGATTTCTCCTAAAGAGCAGGATCAATTAGAGTTGGCCTGGAATAAGGTTTAAACTCATTAGAGCACAAGTACTTCCTTTGCAAGTGCTTGCTGAGCAAATTAATCTCTGTATACCACACAATAGTAACTCCAGCAAATTTAAAAGATATAAACACTGAAAATTACCAGAAGATATATCAAGATGTTATTTTTTCTTTCCTGTGTTCAATGCTCCATGTATCGTTTTGTTCATAGATGGTCCATTGTATGCAAAAGTGATCTTTGTACATTACCCTAACCAAGAGATGAAATCAGAAATTTCTAACTTTCAAAAGAAAAGAAAGAACTAGGAAAAATTAACTAGGATTATTCTACACAAGTAGTTTCTGAATTAAAACTATTTCCTTAACATAATCAAAACTTTCTGTTTTAAAAGACTTTTATCACATTTGACACAATGTTGAATGACACAAATGCTGGCTGTGTCCACTTGCAAAAGGTCGAGTTTCTGCTTCAGGTCCCTCTGATATTTGACATAGTTTCACTTTCCTCTTCTCCTACCTGTCCTTCCCCCATGCCTTCAAAGGGAATTAAGGGGAAAAAAAAGCCAAAATATTTTTACCTCTGACAGGAGTATCAAAATGTCTCTAACTTGGAACTGGAACCAGCTAGTTTTTCTGGTTTATTTTCCCAAGTAGCTCAGCCTGAATCAGGCAGGAAGCAGAGAAATTTTCATATCAAGTGATTAAAGCTTAGAAAAATTGGAAAGTCAGAAACAGGATTTGTCATGGAACACATTTGGCAATTTTACCATACATATTTGTGGCAGTTCTCCTGTGCTAAAGTCTTTATTTTTTCTCATATTATATATTTTTAAACTTCTGAATAATTTTATCAGTTGTTAGCAAACTTTTGTGTCAGAGCGCTATTATTTCTATTCAGAAGTTTCATGCTCTATATATAGAGAAAAAGAGTATGGTCCTTTCTACAGTCCAATGTTACTTCTAAAGCAAGGATTATGCCATTGGGTCATATAAACTAAACTCCTTATAAATTTACTGTCAGTGAAACTTCAAAGACTCTGTTTACTTACTGGTCATTGGATGACACTAAGCATCTTTAAAATGGTGGCTAAGAAATGTCTTCCTGAGAAAGTACTGGAGTGCTCCCCCCTACCAAAACACCTACATACCTGCCAGCTCATATACCTGGTTCTAAAAGACCAAGGGCAAACAAACAAGTTGGAGCTGCAGAAAATTTGGGCCACATTCTTTGAGAGATATCAGTTTAAACTGGGAATTTTCAGCCAGACTCTACAGATACTCGTGGTATCCTGGGAGGCACAATGATGTTCACAGCTGCGCTGCCTTGATGCACGTGATCACGGTTGGTTTTTATCATGTATCCTGCATTTATGTAGGAAACATGTTTGTCTGCTACCTTCCACTTCTTTGGAAAATGCTCATCACTTTAATTTACATACAAAATTCCCAATTCACAGTGAATACTCACTGATTGACCAATATCTTGGCTTTGTATCATGCATGTCCATAATGAAAATGTTTTTCAGCTTATCTAAAGTTTCCTGTATAGCCTTTTGTAATAAATCTTCTAAGATCAGATGATCCTGTGAAACTTTAAATTAATTTAGTTTTGGACACACCCAAGGTGTATGACCAAGATAAAAAGCTTTTCTTTCAGTAGCTTTCATTCTTTATAAAGGGAACATTATTAAGTTTTCACTTTTATCAAGTTACTAGTTTTACTTTAAATATAAAATCTCTTAATTTTATTTGTGATTGTTTAGATTGATTCTCCCCTATCTTAAGAGTTGTCTTCTACACAAGTGAAAGAAAAAAAAAATGGAAAGAAACAGGTGAGAACTCATTGTATGCATGGAAGTCAGAACTCAGCTCTTAGGGAGAGAAAGATAATAGTTCAAAAGGATGAAACAGTCTGTTAACACATAATTTTAGATATTGCTTTAAAATGTAATGTCAGCCATTATCCTTACATGGCTGTATTGTTTTTACTGACAAAAGATGAACTGCAATCAGAAAAAAAATCTCCAGTAATTGCAACGTCTTAAAATGTTACCCTTTTTATTTAACCTGTTCCTATTTTCTTATTTCAGAACAGTTATCTTCCAAAGGAAGTCAAAAGTTTTACTGTTCTAAAAACAAGCAAAAAATCCCCACCAAATATGTAGATTGAATATACCTTTTCACATGCATCTTAGCAGTTGTGACAATAAGACAGTTTTTCTGGATTTTTAGCAAGCAGTAAGGATATTCTTATAAAACAGTTCAGAAGTACCTGGGAACCCCCACACTTTTTGTTTTAAAATTCTTTTAAGGCTTCCTGGTTAAATTTCTAGGTTATGTAAAGCTTTGAGCAAGGATTTGCTCATAAAGTGCATCAGTATAGGTGCTTTCCCAGAAGACACAGAAACTCAGGCACACCTTTTAGTCACCTTTGTTTCTCGCTTTCCTCTTCATTCTCGGGAAGTAAAAATGAATTGCTGTAGCAGCTATGATCCATGCCACCACTGAATAATTGTCTTTCATCTAAGTATTAACACAGATGTTAAAAAGCAAGTCAGAAAGTGGAGAGTGGTAGCCAAACCTCTGCCCATTCCTTACCCACTCCCCACACACAGAGGCTGACAGATATGGGGTTCATTTTGGACTCAACGTCTCGTTCCTAATATTTTTCCTGTACTTCAACTCTTGTATTAAAATGAATGATTGCATTTTTTAAGTTCATTTTAAGTTGATTTTTAAGTTCATTAAGTTAATATGTGACTCACCTCATATGATCAAAAATTATTATGATAAATGCTGTGTATTTTTAATGAGTTACAAGGTTCAATAAAAGAAAAAAAAAGGAGGAGTTTTGATGTGTAGATAGTACATATTTCCTGTGAGTTGTGGCTTTATAGGAAGAGGTAAAAGTGAACAGGAGGTGGGAAAATGATTGGATCATTTCTATTAAATTAAATTCAATTAAACAATACCAGGTGCTACATCAAAAATGGAGCAGAGCTGATGCAGTTTCTTTCAGTTAATGAGTTTAGTTTTCATGGAGATTTTGAGGAAAACAGACCTGGCCATTCATCTGCTGAGCTGTGTTTGAAATTATTTAAATTTGCATTGTGGAAAGATCCAAAACAGAAGTAAATTGTGTATACAATTTGCCAAAGAGCAGATGCACAAAACCCATTATTAACATAATGAAAGGAATAGTTGTAGAATAAATTGTGGACACATCCTGCAAAAAGACACAGATGGATTTTTTTCTTCCCTGTATGAAATGTGATGAAAAAAAGATATGAGCTGTGTGAAACTATCCACTCTTACACATCATGTTGCAAATCATCTGAGAGCTAGGTATTCAGGCACTTTTGAATTGGAAAAAATATGAGCTGCAGCATGCTGCTTATGTTACCAGTGAGCTTGAGTGAACAAGTCCCTCTAGGCTTCTATGTTGCAGATCAGAAGGTGTCATTTACTAGCAGATTTTTTTTCTTCAAATTGAAAATAAGAAGGAAAATGACAGATGACATCAGTGAGGAAAATGAAAGTAAAAGATGTGGTGTGCACTTCATTGTTCTTCTTTCACCATTTTAGCACCCAAAGGCACTAATATGAAGATATTCCTGTTCTGCCTGCTTTGTGCAAACACATAAATTAGGAAGGTGAAAAATATGCTTCTTTATGGAGTCTTCTGTAAGGGAAGCTTCTTTGTGAGTCTTTGTGCCTTCTCTCCTTCTTTAACTCTCTTTGTTTCTCTTTGATTCTTCCTTTGTTAAACAAAATTACTTAAAACATCTAATAAATGGCTTTCGTATCTTCTTTCCCAGAAGAATTTTTAGCAAAAGAGAGTAACAACACATCTGAAGTTCTACTAACAAAATCATCTTGAGGAATCCTCCAAAGCTTGAATGACCTGTCTACTAAGACAACAATTAAGTAAAACACGTAATTTCATGCTTCAAGAAACCAAAAGAAGAAAATCAGAAGGAAGTTTCCATTTTGTGCCATCTTGCACAACAAACTAGGTACATTTTGGGGATTAATATTAGAGGTTTTTTCCAAGAGATTTTTAAACTTTGTGTCCCGGTATGAATACTGACTGAGTGTCATTTAATATTCCTTGTTTTCAGTAACTTAACTTTGAAATTTTTGAAGAAAACTGTCATCTTGGCTCTCTTTAAAATCAACAGAAAGAAACGGGTTTTTCATGTGCTCTGTTTTACTCTGACGTTTCTAGTTAGTGGTCTAAAGTCCATTTATTACCAATAAAGAGAAACAGGCTCTTCAGGACTGCAATACATTTAATCATGGTGTAGATATCTGACAAAGATAAATTACTTCCTCAGAGTGTGTTAGTCTATACTTAGAGTTTTATTACTCTATACTGACTAGAAAGAGGTAGTGCTTTCCGATGTGGGTATCAAATTTGTAGATTTTGAATTCTTGGAGAGATCAACCCCTTTTAGTTTTTTAAATTACAAATTTAAAATTCTCCTGCTAACATACAGATTACAGTTTCTCTTGTTTCATAGAAAGTGTTTGCTTCTGGGATATTGTGTTTGTTAGAGAGAAAAATTAAAATGTTCAAGAATGTTTTTCAATACAAGGAGTTTTTAAAGAATATTAAAATCCTAAATATGTCTATTGCCAAGTCTCACATGATGAGAACAGTTCTCTACTGAAGAGTCTTTCCTTTGAGCATTATTCCACCATGTTTCTTTCTGTGAAAGTATATTCAGCTTTTGTGGTTAATTGAGACCTACTAAAGACAGAAGAAAAAACCCGTGAACTGGCTGATTGCATTAGGGTGGTTAATTTTCTTTGCAGAGGCATCCCAGTTGTAAAAATAAAACTGCATCCTATGATAGTATTCTTATATGAACATAGTCTGATTTATCTAGCTTTTTTATTTCTTGTCTGGTATCAGTTTACCTATCATAGTCAAGACTTCATAGTTGCCATTAAAGTACAAAACAGTATTTCACAGAGGTAGTGAAGCTAGCCTGGTGTTTTGATTTAAAAGATGATAGCAAACATTTTGTGTAGCCATTTCCAACTACTCTAAAGGTTTTCCTGTGAAAATTTCAATTTCTATGAAAAAAATTCTTATTAGCTTCAAATAAGCATCCTCGGATGTGTAGATATTTTCCACATGCTTTTTTAAGGTGAAAAAAAAAGAAAATATGTTGAGGCAGTGTCGTGGTTTTGATTGGATTGACCAACCAGAACGACAGATGGCCCCTCCCTCCCCCATCTAGGGAAAAGAGAGGACAGGAAGAGATAAAAAAAGAGATTTATGAGTTTAGAAAAAACCTAAACTACTTTAATGAAAATATAAATAAATAATGAAATAATAAATAATAAGAAGAAAAGGAAAAAAAAGAAAAAAAA